>JACCKW010000652.1:0-58291 GCA_013623355.1 Fusarium bactridioides
GGCACGTAGTTCTTATCGACGGCACTTGGTAGGCATTCAAAGGTACCTAAATACAGGGAAGCAAGATCAGAGATTGGCGGTCTGGAAAGAATAGGTAGTAGACAGAAACGAGACAGGTTACGAGGCAGCTGCAGGAGGCTGGGCAAGCTGCAGCTCGCCCAAGGGAAGGGGAGGATCGAATTGAGCGGCTATTAATTACAACACTTAATATGACCGCATCAGTTCACTCATTTTTTTTTGGTGGTGGAGACGTCATAACCTAGCATTTCGCTGCATCCGTTATAGCATAGCGCAGAATAGCCGCCGACATAGCATTCGCATATAGAAATTATTGCGATATATCCACTCTGGCTCGTTTTCGTATTGGGCTTCAGAGATGCTTGGGACATCTTTTGGTTTCGCCAAGATAGACAGTTGATGATATTACTATTATACCCAGGAGGACTCAATGTCATACACCAATTATTGCACCAGATAAGCCCAGAACATCAAAAATTTGGAAACAAATCTGAGTAGCAACAAACAGTCGTTCAAGGACTGTCTGGCCATAGACGAAAATGTTTTCCATCTTTTGCTTTCCTCCTCGTCGTAGGGTATTTTAGATAGCGAGGCGCTCAACCTTGTCGCGCATGGCTCGGATCTGGCCGGCGAGCTCGCTGGCGTCGTTGCTGGTGATGCTGGCGGCGATGACAGCACGGCTGACACCACAGGCACGGCCGAGGTGCATCTTGCTGCTAACGTAAACATAGGGGACTATGAAGCACAAGTTAGCAACCAACCCAGACTGCATGAGAATCACCAATTGCGCTTACCGTTCTTGTCCTCGCAGAGAAGAGGGAGGTGGAGGAGAATGGCGAGGGGCTGAGTGTCAGCAGCGAGGATGACGAGCTCAGAGACACCACGGTTCAGGGTCTTGGTGGCTTCGTTAGCTCCCTTCTTCAGCTGGCGGGCATCTGCGAAGTGCGTTAGCGAATTGGCCTGGATTGGGCCTTGTTGAAAGTCACTTACGCTGAGAAGATTGAACAAGATCGAGAAGCTCCTGCTCGAGCTTTTGATCGGCAAGGGGCCAAGCTACCGGCATATCAGTGAATGGCTACAAAAGAGCTGCGACAGAATTGGTCATACCAGCACTCTCAGACATTGTGAAAGATTAGACCGAGGTTTTTGAGGAAAGGTTTTAATCGGTGGCAGAAGCTGGTCCTTATTGGAATTTGAGGATAGTCGAGTCGAGGTAGCGTACAGGATGGGATGAGTATCAGGGTTCCTTGCGTTGGCTCGCCCTGAGGACTGAAAGTGAGGTTGGCGGAGAATGTGGTTGGCGATATATCGACAAAGTCAAGAAGGAAGAAGAAAAAAAGAGAAGAAGCTGGACAATATGCGCCAAGGCGGCAGAAAAATTCATATGTGGCGCGCTGAGCCTTGTGTGGCTTGTTGCTGCGAGGCTTTCCTGGCCCGCTTCTCCTGTCTCGAGTCCACCAGTCAGAGACCAGTTTGGCTGGCCCATCTTTTATCCGAAACACCAACCGCCCCATAGTGCATTATGTAATGCTCCCCGTGCCTCTCCCTCCCAATAGAGTACAGCAAAACCTTGCCGCCAACCAGACGCCAACCTGGAATGAGACCTTAACAAGCACACCTTCACCTCGACATCTTCGTCTCAAACCCCAAGCAAACGATTTCCGTTGTCCAACGACTTCATCTCCCGACAGCTCAACTCGTCTTCCGATCACTCAATACGCCTTCTGAAACGATATTGTACCATTGATATCTGCTTCATCCTCAGATAAACAACCGTCAAGATGGTTAGCGAACTTTGGTATGTGCTTGCGCGCCTCCTTGCCCCCATCATCATCAAGCTCCCTATGCATCACCGGAAGCTTCAGGCATCGCTTCACAACGCGAAAAGCTATCGGAATGGCCTCGCATTACATCCTTCTTGATAATTGAAGCTAACATGCGCGTCCCTACAGCCCCGTTTACTCGGTTAGTCCTCCACGTCATCCAGGCCGTCGACGTCACCTCGCGACGCCCAAACCTCCATCGTGAGGCGGTCGACGACATCGACTCTATATCGAACTTCAGATCGCTAACGATAATTTAGCCCTTCTTTGGTGCTATGGGCTGCACCTGCGCCATTGTCTTCACCTGCCTTGGTGCCTCTTACGGTACCGCCAAGTCGGGTGTTGGTATCGCTGCCATGGGTGTCCTTCGCCCCGACTTGATCGTCAAGAGTACGCAGCCCTCGGGATTCAATCCTCACGAACTGTGCGATGCTAACTTATCCCAGACATTGTTCCCGTCATTATGGCTGGTATCATTGGTATCTACGGTCTCGTCGTTTCCGTGCTTATCTCCGATGGCTTGAAGCAGGACCTTCCTCTGTACACTAGCTTCATTCAATTCGGTGCTGGTCTCTCCGTTGGACTTGCTGGACTTGCTGCCGGGTTTGCCATTGGTATTGTTGGTGACGCTGGTGTTCGAGGAACTGCCCAGCAGCCCCGTCTCTTCGTCGGCATGATTCTTATTCTCATTTTCGCCGAAGTTTTGGGTACGTCCTGGTTGATTAATCCGACATTTTCAGTTAGCTAACATGAAACAGGTCTCTATGGTCTCATCGTTGCCCTCCTCATGAACTCCAAGGCCAACGTCGATGCTGTATGCTAAATCAACAAAAGAACAGGAGCCCTGCCTTGAATGACAGTCTGACAAGATCGAACTCAAATCACAAGAGCTGCTTAGGGTATGGTCGACTGAATGAACACTAATAGCGCTTGCAACTTTCCTTGCTCCTTGTCCCGAACATGGACGGTGCAGGAGGGGCTGTGAACGCTGGCGTTGGGTTGGCACGGTTCATACCTGCCCCTTTTTCGCGCAATCATGGAATAATGGACTTGAGCTACTGTTTTTGTTTTCTATTATGGGAGAAGAGGGGCTGGGATGAAATAGGAGGATGGTTTCTGTAAAATACTCTCAACATGCGTGTTATTCTCTGGGTGGCTTCTCATCATAGACGGTGAAGGGAACTCGAGTATTAGTGTATGCTATTGCCAATTGTTTTTATGTACCGGAACTTAACATACGTCCCTTTCTACATTGTTAGGTCTACTGAAGCAGCCAGCTATCGTCTAACAATCATTTACTTAACCGATTATGGCGGGCATGGTACATTTCCTGATACAACTGGTACAGGCCAAGTCGTTGCGACATCAGTGTTCCCCAGGCGTAATGCTCACCAAGAGCGTATTAACAGCAATATATTATAGTATACTCGCTTCATGAAAGTATGCAGATGCGAGCAAGTAAAAGATTACATGGTCTAAGAACCTCCCAAAGCAAGTTGACACCCTATACAAACCACTAGAGGCTGGTGTCTACAGTTTTGTTATATACCCCCTTCGTATTACGTCTCTTCATCTCTTCGTTCGTGGGTTTCCCCTTTCGTCTCCTAGACATCATACCGGCTTTTGTTTTCCTTGTACACATTTCCACTGACCAAAAACATCTAGCAGCACCAAGAGCCACTGACTAAGAATAATATAGAGCACTAAGTATCCCTCGGTAGCGAGTTTAACTTGCTCCCGAGTGGCCTCGTAGGCTTCTTAGATAACGTACTAAGAGATTATTAGCTTCAGTTTTCAAGTAACGTTTTGGTGGAAACTCACAGGAATGAAGAGGTAAGGTACACGTCGCTCATACTCGAGCCAAGCATCGCCGTACTTGCGACGGCAACGGGTGATGTCTCGAGCAGCACGGTGAGCGATCATACCGCAGAAGAAGACTGGATAAAACCAGGGGAAAGGGCTCTCGAAGCCAGTAATCAGACCCCAAGAGACAGCGAACCACACATCGGCAGTGTAGTGAATTTTGCGAGCAAGACCATACCAACCATCAACCAGGATAGTTCCCTGGGGGGTGACAATAGTTTTGGGGTTGTGGATGGTCTGCCAGGGGACCTGGGGGAAGGTTTTGCGTAGGACCAACTTGCCCTTCTCCATAGCGCGGAAGCGGTTCTTCTGGCTGTTGCAGCTATCCCAGACCCAGTACCAGAAGAGGTAACCAGCGAACATAGCAGCGAGAATGCCGCGGTTCCAGCGGTACACGTCAGGGTGGTGGTTAGCTAGATAGATAGTGCAGTGGCAGTAAGAGAGAGGAACACCAGCGAGGTTCCAGAAGATGAGCATGAAACCCCACTTCTCATAGTACATATCCCAGGTGGTGATGATGAGCTCCTCTCCTTTGGCACAGGCATTGGCGTAGAGGAAGTGAGCCATGACGAGAAACCAAACCTCACCAGAGACGTAGCCGTACTGCTCATATTGACGAGCGGCGGCGCCAAGACTGAGGATGAGCAGGATGTACCAGGGCATGCGAACCTCGAAGAACATCTTGAAGTCGAGAATGCCGAACAACCGTGGGTTCAACTCAGCGCCCATGAAAAAGTCATAGATGGGGTAGCCCGTCATGCGGTGCTGCTTGCCACGCCAAAGAGCAGAGAAATAGGCCACAAAGCTGACGAGGAAGCCACTGAGGATAGCAACAGACAGAAGAGGACCGAACTCATCAATGGCTGTGTACATAGGCCAGATACCAGAGAAATGCAGCAGGGCAAGGCAAGCGAGAGTGGTGTAAAGACTCCAGTAGGCGCTACAGTAGTAGGGAAGCTGCTTGCCGCCCTCATGAGGAAGAGGCTTACCATAGCCCCAGACACCGGGGAGGAGGCAGTAGAACGCACCCTCAGCAATGAGATAAGACCAATACCATGCCCAGACCTGGAGGCGGGGGTATGCGCCAGTGTAGACCAGATTGACGAGGTGAGCAGCGAACTCGCCCCAGGACTGACCCTCGGCACGGGAGGGAAACTTGCCATCGTAGTAAGTGGCGCCAATCCACATATACCACATGAGTATAGGGAAGAGTACCATCATGGCAGCGGTGCCCAAAGAACCGCCAAACTCGAACTCTCCAGAGTAGTCAACCTTGGGATCCTGACCAGGCCTCCAACCATCAACCACATTGGGGTCTTGAGGGACGCCCTCGGTCTTCTCCATGACTGAATTGATCGGTGCAGCGCCAGAAACATGGTTGGATGTAACATGACCGTTGGTGGCATGTCCATTGGTGACATCACCGTTTGAATGGCCATTGGCATGGCCGTTGATCTTGCCATTGGAGGCTCTGTTGACAGCTCCCATGTTGTCGGAATCTGTGTCCTCGTCGAGCTCTTCGGTGAACCTAGCGGTGCGTCGGCGAGTGGGTCGCGAGACAGTCTCAGCGGCAGAGTTGGACTCGGTTTCAACGTCTGAGAGAGGTTGAGAAGTCTGGCGGCGATTTGAACGTGAGCGACGAATAGGGGTCTCAACCATGCCCTCGAAGAGTTCCTTCTTCCTGGAGGCGCAAAGTTAGCTACCTTAAGACGATAGACAATTTGAGATTGAGGAATAGAGGAGCAAACAAACCTGGGAGTTTGGCGTAGTGAATATCTCGAAGACATCTTGAAGGAAGGGCTCGGGAGAGCCTTTATATACCCAATGGACAATTGAACAGAGGCAGAACCAAGAAAGACACTAAGAAGCTGGAGGCAGGTCCGGAGAGCCTGAACCGTCAATCAGGCTGTGATGAACCAGACTCAAGACTGTGCCTTTTCCCACAGTGCGCAAGACAACAGAAAGAAGCAATTGGACTAGACGCCTCGGATTCACTTTGAAAAGCCAGAGATGCAGCTGTGGACGGCGGCACGGCAAATCAAAGCAAACAAACCCAAGTACAAGTACAGGAACAGGGGGCGGTGACAATGTCTTGGAGTGAAAAAGACCAGGGCATTAAGTAGGAATGCCTAATTAGGTACCTAGACAGACAGTATCCGCTGTAGGCAAGGTAGGTTTGGCGATGACACCGATATCCCGACAAGAAGGAAAGGAAAAGAGTCAAGTGAAAGAGACCCAAAAACAAGCCAAACGATGGAGATGGAGATAGAGAGAGAAGGAAAAAAAGTTGGTGGAGGGGGGGCGTGTTGCCAACAACACCTAAAGTTGCAGTTTGCAGTGAAGGCCCCCCCCCGCAAGTACAATTATCGCGATGGGGAATCCGAATAAGAAAACGTATTGTGCTATTGGCGCGCTGCAGTTGGCCGTTCGGAGCAATCTCCCTCAGGGGACACAGCCAATCATAGGGGAGGTCTGACAGGCGATCCATGCGCCTGGAAATTGAGGTACTTCTTGTTCTGCAGAAGTCTTGTGCAAAGCATCAGGTACCTCTAGCCCATCTGCCCCAGAGATCCCCAAAGGCCAATCACCAGCACCACGCTAATGCACGATTCGTATAGCGATTTGACAGGGGTCAGCCTGCTATTCTGCCCGTCTGTCATGACCCCCAGGTTAATGCGTCAGTGTTCATCTTTGAGCCTCATCGCTCGCTTGGATCGCCCTAAACGTACTGTTCCTCCTCTTACACGCCGACAAGTGCGACAAGGGTATGCTATACGAATCGTGCATGAAGCTAAGCCCCGACTTTTGTCAACGACAATCCATGCCTACCTACCTACCATCTATACCTTGAAACATCAACTTCCTCCAAAAACTAGACTTACTTTTCAACTCGGCATCATGATAATCTCCGCCTCCCGGCCTTGACGGTGACCCATTGAGGGGTCTACTCAACTTTCTGGACGGTTCGGTGTATTCAGGAAGCTCAAGAGGGCTACATCGAAGCGTCTAAGCCATCTTCATCCTTGTCAACTGTTCCTGTGCCGTCAAACCTCGGCGTGATGCTCTCATGATGTGGCTCTTTGTGGATGTCCTGATAGGCCTCTCTTTTTGTGTCAGCCCAATAACTTAGTCATTCGTGCCCCGAAATGCTCCTTGACGCTATATGTTTACCCGGACGGATGAGAATCCTTGGTTGTGTTCTCCCACCTTAGACGAGACATGCATCGGGACAGATGCAACTGGGTCTTTGAACCTGAGTCCAACTCTCCCGAAGACAGACGCTCAGTGACAAAGTGTTTGGCACACTGTAAGAGTCTGAGATCGGCTCCGTCTTGACGAGATGCGGTTTGATTCTTAATCCTCAGTCTTGATCCCTGCCAACGCGGGCCTATTCTCGAGCCCGTCTTCGACCCAAGGAGGGGTCCTTGAGAGGTTATGCAGACACTGCAGAAGCACTTTTCCTCCGCTTCAAGTACTCGCCACTCTTGGTGTGACTGATGCCAAGACTGTCTTCATCTTCCTCCTTCTGCCCCGTCTGCAGGCTCTGACGGTACATGCGCCCATTCCTTTTGCTCACACGAGTCATCGTATCATCAGTCGTTCAGGGCCCCTCCCAAGTATTCATACACGGCTGTACTCTTGGGAGTTCAGTCAAGGCTATCTGAGAGAGGATACACTGCCAAATATCTCTGTGACAGATGATCACTATAGCTCGTGAATCATAATGTCAGTCTTCTTTTGATCCAGACTGACATTTCCTATCCTTCGTCCTCCTTATTTTTAGCAGTTACCAAACGTAGTTTGTACTAGAAGATGCAATTCACAGGCTAGTTGCTCTCCTATTCTCTTTTGGCCTGATGCGCTGTGAGACTTCCATTGCCTGCCACTCCCTTTGCATTGACTCCACATTCCCTTTTCGTGGACGTTGTATCTGTATTTCTGAATCACACAATAGTGGACTTTTCTCAGATACGGCTCGGAACTCGTTTGTTTGCTGTGCTTTTTTTGAGTTGCGGGCGTTGCTACTTGGGAAAAACTCTCATGGTTACTATGGTACAACTCACTACATCAGATGAACCAGGGCCTGCTAACCCAAACCAACCCCCTTTATATTATTTCCCACTCCTAGAGCTGATATTCCCCGCCTTAGATGCTTTCTTGATGGATCAAGTCAGGCCTGAACTTCCTCAATATCGCTTCCATCCATCATACCCCATTCAGGTTACTTCGGCAGTACGTTTGATCTGTCAGGTGAGAAGAAAGCTCACGCATCAGTCCACTAGTTCCCTCCTCGCTGTACGTTGACCAAGCTAAAATGTGTCTTTGTGTTAGTTAAACGAGGTATCCTGCCGCACGGGGTGGTGAACCTGCCGGGACTACACATGCCCAGTCGCCAAGTGAGGAGTCTCCTCCAAAGTTTACTGTTGAGGGGCCATGATAGCTCTTTACTGCTTGTGTCCACAATACATTAGCCACTGCATGTCTTGCGTAAATCAGAAAACGATGGCAAAGTGCGTATTCGTGAAGGTCCCCAGTCGAAAATTAGCTGGTGAGGCAGTAAGAAACAACCCCCTTCCAAAGTATCTTCAATCATGACAAAACTGTTACTCAGAGGAATCATGTCTAAATAAAGGCAAAGTTCTTCGGAGACTGCCCATCAATTTCACAATGGTATAGTGCGTGTACTTGGGTGCAAAGTGCAAGTTTTTCGAGATTCTGGACTCATTACTATATCGATTAAGCTTGGTCCTTTTGTAGCTGACAAGCCCATATGGCCGTGATAATCCATGTGATTTGGCACTCGAACGCAGTAATGGGTTTTAGTGTGAGGATGAGTTGCACATAGGGAGGCAAGAAAACTTGAGCCCTGGATCCCACCTCAGTGATAAGGCAACCCTTTTAACGAAAACCCTAGACTGATAGTAACTTGCCCAAGTCCTTACATTGCTTCGGAACCAGATCCTAAGTTTGTTTGCTCTAAATGGCATGCTTGAGCACACAGCAGATGCAATCTCGGCGCAGAACGAGCACGACTGTTAAAGTTCACAAATTGCAAGGTTTTAAGTAACTGTTGATGGTGTTTATTAGGAGTATCTAGTAGGATCTTCCTCATCCGTCCATGCCACAACTTTGGGGTATCATATTCTCGTCACTTCATGCTTTCCACCTTGCGCTGGTACCAATGTTGGATTTGCCGGTTTAGTCGCGGCTCTCTGCCTCAGCCTGCTTCTGGATATCATGCTCAACACCACGCTGACGGGTCTTGCCTTCAGCACGAAGCTCGTCGTAGTGAGCCTCCTGGTCCTTGTTGCCGGTGAGGTTGGAGACGGCGCCACCAACAGTACCCTGGACACGGTTGCTGATGCCAGTGCCGAGATCGCTGAGCTGACCCTTGGCCTCCTGGTTTCTACCCTCGAGATTCTGCTCATGGCCAGCCTTCTTCAGGGACTATCAATCATGTTAGTAAAGTAAATATGACTCGAGTTATCCATCTTACCTCGCTGCCGATGATTCCACCAACAGCCTCCTTAGCGGAGCCAGCGGTCTGGTTCCAAGAACCCTCAGTGCGGTTGGGGTCATCTTTAGCGGCGGCACCGGAGCCAGAGAGGGTGACACCGGGGAGCTTGGCGGTAGCGTGGGACGCATCATGCTCGGCCTCGGCCTTCTGCTTCTTGAGGTCCCCAGCGGCCTGGTCGCTGGTGTTTCCAGTGAGACTGCCAATAGCACTCTGGACAGCACCGGAGGCGGAGTCGACAACGGACTTGAGAGTGGAAGGTTGGGGAGTATCAGACATGTTGATGATTGATGGGTTTGGTAGGATTTGTGATTTGTTTTTGCTTGTGTAGGTTGGAGTTCTTGATAGTGTTTGGATTTCAAGGATGTTGATGGAGAAACTAAGTTGAGTCGAGAGGCGGGAGAGAAG
This sequence comes from Fusarium bactridioides, assembly GCA_013623355.1. NCBI lineage: Eukaryota > Fungi > Ascomycota > Sordariomycetes > Hypocreales > Nectriaceae > Fusarium > Fusarium bactridioides. Next base: position 9,628 of record JACCKW010000652.1, read on the forward strand.
AACGCTTTATAGTAATTTGAAGGAAGTCCATCACGAAGGAAGATATCTCACCAAGGCAGCTGCAGAGTGGCACAATGATGTCATTTCCGTCGAGAATTGCAGTGACGCGCCGCGCATAGGGACTTAGGCAGGCACGTTGTAGAGGTGGAAAGGAGTTGGTGGGCAGGAGCTTAGGTAGGTATGACGTCAACAAAGGATGGCAGCAGGTACTGTACATCCATAGTAGATGGAACTCATCCACAACCGCCAGGGAGTCGCGATCCACGTTTCGGAGTAGTTGAGTAACGTAATAATTTCGGATCAACCCCATCACTTGATGTCGATTGTTTGTACAGGGTGTCGAGATCGAGATTCGAGGCAATGGCCATCTTACATGCCCCTCCCTCAGCATACCCAAGCAACCAAGTGCTGTTTTTAGGCACGCATGTGATTATCAACATTCAAGCAAGTCTCGTATATAGGTACTATTCACTTTGTCAAACACTAAAATCCATGGAACATTGCGTCAGATATGGTACCATTTTAGAAGATAGAACGTGGTCGGCATGTGCAATAATGAACGGTCGTGTCTCATTCTGTGCGACTCTAGTCTTGATCTCAAGCCAAACTCAACTCCGATGGTTTGTTTCATTTCCAACAGGCAAAGCACGTTCCCGGTGCTTGATGTGAATGAGAGGCGCCTGTTTATCGTCCTTTGATCCATCCCATAATTTGCAACCCCCTTGACCAATTGCTCCCTATTTTCGTCCTCGGAATGTAAAAGAAAGAGGTATCTCTGATATTACAGTATGCTATACAGACACAACTGAGCTTCGCTTCAGCCGGTCATCGTCATTAATGTCCTTGATTCACCCAGAGTAACCAAGACTGAGCATGGAACTCCAGGTGAACGGATAATCATCATCATCACAGCTTGCTTAGTGCTGGCTCCACTGAATGGTGTTCAAATCGATACCCTCCTGGACAAGCTCCCACAGAGGGCTCAGCTCTCGGAGGAAAGTGACACGCTCCTGCACCGCCTTGAGAACATAGTCAATCTCAGCTTCAGTGGTAAAGCGGCCAATACCGAATCGGATACTGCTGTGAGCGCTCTCGTCACTGTTGCCAAGCGCGCGCAGAACGTAGCTAGGCTCCAGCGAGGCCGAGGTACAAGCACTGCCCGAAGATAGAGCAATATCCTTAAGAGCCATCAGGAGAGACTCTCCCTCGACATAAGCAAAGGAAACGTTGACGCAACCAGGGTAGAAGGAGTCAGCAGCGCCGTTCTGTGTTGTGTGCTCCATGGACAAGAGGCCGTTGAGAAGGCGATCTGAGAGATACTTAATGCGCTGGGTGTCGTACTATAGATCGATCAGTATCTCATGTACGTAGTTATGGAAATAAGACAAGATTGAAAGACATCGTAGATCAGACAGAAGCTTCGATCAACACGGCCGGCCTTGTCACGGGCCATTCAGAAAGCCATGCATGTGTAGAGCAACTCATCATATGTACAACAAGAGGTTTGAGAAAGTCATGAGTACTTACAGCCATCTCCTCCTTGGCGATGCGACAAGCCTCGCCAAAGCCGGCAACGAGGGAGGGAGCAAGAGTTCCACTTCGGAGACCTCGTTCCTGACCACCGCCGGTAATAAGAGGGTCCAGTCTGACCCTAGGTCGCCTTCGGACATAACAGGCACCAATACCCTTTGGACCGTAAATTTTATGCGAGGAAATTGACATCAAGTCAATGTTCATGGCGTTGACGTCGAGAGGAATCTTGCCCACAGCTTGGGCAGCGTCAGTGTGGAAGAAGATCTTGTTCGATCGGCACAGCTTGCCGATTTGCTCAATAGGCTGGATCACACCAATCTCGTTGTTGACAGTCATGATGCTGACGAGGGCAGTCTCGGGTCGGATAGCGGCCTCCAGGTCCTCCATGCGGATGAGTCCGTTGTTCTGGACAGGAAGATATGTGACCTCGAAGCCCTCATCCTGGAGATGGCGGCAGCTGTCGAGCACGCACTTGTGCTCAGTCTGCGTTGTGATAATATGCTTCTTCTTGCCAGATCGACCAAAGAAACGAGCGACACCCTTGATACTCATGTTATTACTCTCGGTGGCACCGCTGGTGAATATGATCTCCTTGGAGTCAGCACCGATAAGCTTGGCGACGTGCTCACGCGCATCTTCTACAGCCTTCTCACTCTCCCATCCATAAGCATGTGTCCGCGAATGGGGGTTACCATAGACGCCGACATAGAATGGCATCATTGCATCAAGAACTCGAGGATCGACGGGCGTTGTAGCCTGCATGTCGAGATAGATGGGGCGCTGGCCCTCTTCCATAACCGCTGCTTGCTTCAGGACTTCTATTTGGGATGATTAGCCTCAATGTAAGAAAAATCTCGCTCGTTAAGCAGAGCGGCACAAGATTCACTAACCGGCCATTGGACTAACGCTAGCATTGGAGGGAGTATCAGGCGGAGGGATGTTGGCAAAGGCCTTCTTGTCGAGCTTGATAGCCGTCTCAACCTGAGCGTTGTCCCTCTTGGTCTCTGATACATATCCACGTCGTGATGTGTGCCTCGCCACGACAGCTGCGCGAGCCATACCTCGCAGAGGAGCTACAGTAACGCGAGAGGCTGGGCTCAAGCCAACTCGGCCTGCCGAGCGCAGGGCGCATGAAGCGATGTTGGAAGACATTATGAATTGAATGTCTGGCAGTTGCAAAGACGAAGAAGAGAAGAAGTGAATTTTGGTGGAGGAGGCGTTGAGCTCCAGGTCCAAGATTTGTCATTAGCTTGTCGGCTCGGGGCATCCGGCAGATTCGGCACGGCCATTGGTTGAAAAAGCCGGGGAGCGGCAGAAGGTGCGCTCTTTAGGTCTTAGGTTACGGCGGATGAGACGCCGAAACCGTTTTTGTGAGGAGAAAGATGGAAGAGTCATTATTTCGTGGCGAGGTGTGAACAGTGGCCAACGGGTGGTAATCAATGCGACGTTCTTTGCAGGGCCTTTCCAGGTGTTATTTGCTCTCTATGCAGGCTGCCAGTTCAGTTCAGAGCCTCAACATCAGGGACCCCAGCACACTCAGTAACAACTTGTTCCTGATGCGGAGGGTCGGGTTCCCATTGCGGTGCAGGCGGAGATTTCATTGAACCTTCAATTCACCGAATCCAATAGGCATGGGCGTATATAGGTACATATTATTCTCTGCATGTGCCTCTCCGGACATTGCCCCTTTTCCTAAGGTTGAACTACCTGCAGTACTGTGCTTAGGTACCTACCTATGTAAAAGATAGGGCTTGTGGCTCATGTGCAGCGCCTTTACGACCTGACCTGTGGCCCAAATGAGAGATTGATCCCTGAAAAACTGTCAAGAGTGACGCAACGCCCATGACGCAGTGGGCGCAGTGGCTACAATCCCTAAGGTCACTCCTCTAAAATCCAAGCCCTGAGTACTAAGGTAAATAAATGACTGGTCCGGTCAACTCGGTGCTTTAAAAAAGGTATATGGTTAAAGACAAAACCACATTATCAGGAAATCGAGCTCACATTCAGCTACTCCGTAAAGGCTTTGATATACTCCGTGCCTATTTTCCCTGTCAGTCTGATGCTACCTACCTAGGTACTAGGTACTGAATAACTAGTCCCTGAACTGCCACCGTTGTCATCTCAGTCCCATGTGCCCCTATTATTTCTTCAACCTCCTCTGAATAGCCACAGCATCGGAAACCGGCAGGCTTGGCAGCAAGGCAAAGGACGGGCTGGGCAGCAAGGCAAAGGACGGGCTGGGCAGCAAAAAAGGTCCAGTGAGGGAACTTAAACCTGGGAGCTAAACTAAAACACAGCCACACAAGTGGACGTCACCGTTCTACGACTCACTCAGTCATGTTCTGGGCTGTCCTGCCCTGTCATACTCGAGAGCTTCATAAGTTACCCTCTCGTCTAGCTTTTGGCGGCCTCGCGATCTGAGGGTTTTCGCGATACTCAGTCTTCTCCCACCCAACACCGACTATACTCCTGGCATCACTAGATTAATCTAATAAAGCTCTCGCCGCGCTCTCGCCATGAGCTTCAAAGGCTTCCAGAAGAGCCTCACTCGGGTAAGCCGTGCCCCTCACTTGATGGTGCTTGGTTTTCCAGCATGTCTCGCGCGCACAAAACGCCATTTGCGCGCGGCTGAAGAGTCGAGACACGCCGTCATGATGAGACACACGATCTCAAGTGCTAATGTATATCTTGCTCTTAGGCCCCTCAGCAGTTCAAGTCCAAATTCAACATCGGCGAGCATACCAAAGATGCTGTCTACATCGATGCCGAACGTCGTTTCCAGGAACTCGAGACTGAGACCAAGAAGCTCCACGATGAGTCCAAAAAGTACTTCGAGTCCATCAATGGCATGCTCTCCCATCAGATTGAGTTCAGCAAGGCCATGACCGAAGTCTATAAGCCCATCTCGGGTCGCATGTCAGATCCAGACTCGATGAAGATCGAGGGTAACCCCGAAGGCATCCGTGCTTGCGAAGAATACGAGGCTGTAGTCAAGGACCTGCAAGAGACGTTGGCACCGGAGTTGGAAATGATAGAATCTAGGATTATCCGTCCCGCTAACGAGTTGCTCGACGTCATCAAGGTGATACGCAAGACCGCCCTCAAGCGTGAACACAAGAGACTTGACTACGACCGACACCGCACAGCCCTCAAGAAGCTGCAGGACAAGAAGGAGCGCACTACCAAGGACGAAAAGGCAATGTGGAAGGCCGAAGGAGACGTCGAGCAAGCCACCCAGGACTTCAACTACTTCAACGACCTCCTCAAGGACGAGCTACCAAAGCTGTTCCAGCTCGAGCGCGAATTCATCCAGCCCCTCTTCCAGTCGTTCTACTACATGCAGCTCAACATTTTCTACACACTCCATGAGAAGATGCAAAATTGCGATATCGGTTATTTCGATCTCACGCTTGACATTGAGGATGCTTTCCATGAGAAGCGCGGCGACATTCAAGAACAGGCTGAGGCACTGTCCATCTGTCGCTTCAAGACCACCGGTCGTCCGCGACCTGTGCGATACGGGGCCAAGCCTGCCCTTGAAGGCCCCAAGCAGCCCGCACTCCTTACACAGGGAGGCGAGGGTTCCAAACCGTCAAGCAGCACTGTGACGAGCCCCAAAATTGGTGGCTATCAACGCCCTGCCTCGACCGCCGACGAAGGTGCCGCTCCTCCGCCGTACACTCCTCCAACAGGCGCCAATGCGGGCTTAGCTGCCATAGCCGCTGGCAAGAAGAAGCCACCGCCTCCTAAGCCCAAGCCCAAGCCCATGCGCCTCACCGCCCCGGGAGTTGAGACCGTAACTGCTCTCTACGATTACGCTGCGCAAGCCGAGGGCGATCTAAGTTTCCGAGCTGGTGACGTTATCGAGATTGTCACAAGGACGCAGAACGAGAACGAATGGTGGAGTGGACGACTGCAAGGCAAGGAGGGACAGTTCCCAGGTGAGTGCTGTTGGTTGTCGAGATCTCATCAGGTACTAACAGGGAACAGGCAATTATGTCCAGCTCAACAGCTGAGGAGCGTGGTCGTTGCATTGGTCACGAAGGTGATCTAATCCGTGATAAGACTACCACTACTTCGATACCTGGACATGAAACGAAACAACCCATCAGAACTTGCATGCAATAGACATCTATAATGAAGAGAGCAGCATCAGTCGAAGGTAGATATTGGGAAGGCCGAGGCGCATGGATGAAGTACCAGTCCGTGGTGTCAGCTCGATGTCCTGGAAACGAAATGCAATGACCCTTCGTTTCTGGAGATGCAAGGAGCCGCTGTGGCCAAGGAAGAAAGAAGACGGGGCATTTCTGGCGTTAATGGATAGGGCTTTTGCTGTCTGCAGAAGCAGATAATACAATACTACTATATCTTCAACCAATCCGTGCATTGTAGCTTCTAGTTGTGAGCCGTTGGAGGGGTCGGGCTTGTACAGCTTGTATGAATAATAGGTAGGCATTGATACATCTGGCCGGTCTCTTCGGGGGAAGCATCTTAGGTACTGTAGTCTAGTCATGTCAGACAAGCATGGTTTGATGTTCCAAACTCGCGCAGTATACTCTAAACGTTATTAGTGAGGCATGGGTCTACATGCTCGTTACTGCATAAGTAGGTACATGCATGCTAGAGCCTGCTTTTGTCAAGCAATGAATCACGCGTAGGTCTGAGATTTTGACGAGGTTGAATGAGGCTCAAAAAATGGAGTTGACCCCTCAGGGATCTCAACAGGGGGCATACACCATCAAAACATGCATGTAGTACTGTAAGCACATGAAAGATATCGTGTAATTGGCCAATTCTGTAATATTGGCTGAATGGAGTGGGCAACCAAGACTCTTGCCACAGCCTGATTTCACAGCTGAATACCAATCGTGCCACAAACAGCTGCTCCAGGGTAAAGTCATGATGATGCTGATGAATATTGTTGTTGACCTGAGCTAGCTTGAAGCCAAAGACTGCTCGGGGCTGAAGTACATCCTGCGTGAGGCAAACCCGACAGGTAAGTGAGTGATAGGCTTGTAGAATATCGACTATTCTTCTTAGGGTTGAACCGCCGTACAACACCAGCAGAGCCTCTTCATTTACTTTCTGGAACGAGTTGCACCATGTTCATTATTATTTGTTAGTACGACGATTAGTCCAACTGCGCCGCGAGACTAATTGCTTAGTACAACGACGGGGTCAAGTCAACCAACCTGTCGTAGCCTTGTCTCTTATACCACATGCGTAACCTAACTTATTAGACTCTACACCACCTCGATATCCTCGTGACGTCGAGGACCTGCACATCGAGGTCAAGCTTTGGTCACCTTGACCTGAATAGAAAAAAAGAGAAGAGAAAGAAAAAGCAGTGACGCTGTTCTCGAAAGATGTAGCACGCGTTGTAAGCGACTGTCAGCTAAAAAAGAGCCTCATTCTCTACTAAACTTGCTCTTCTGACCCAAACACCAACCAACCACGAATTTCAAACTCGCTATGATTGCTCCTTTTTGACTAATCGAATTCGAGAGCAGAGACATGGGGCGTCCAAGAATTCGTTGGCATTCCTCTGAGCAGGGGTAGACTCCTTGACAAGGCTGTGAATCATGACTCGGAACTCCAGACTCTTGCGGCTCTGTTCCCCTCTTCTTTCGTGATGAGGGACTTAGTTAACGACCGGGGCGCTGTGAATAGCGTCGTATCCTGTATACAGCTCGGTATATCTTGTCGCTTGTGAACATGAACCCACGCCGCTCGACAGGATCTTGTCTCCTCGCTCTCTCCTCGCAGCATCGCCATGAGCATTCTCAAACTACCTGCCGAGATTGTTTCTCTTCTTGTTGAGTTGCTCAACGTGGAAGATGTGTTCAACTTGGCTCTGTCCTGCAAATATTTGACCTACATTCTCTACGATAGACGAATGTGTCGTCTTGCACTCTTGGTTCGCCCCAGCTCCTTGTCTTGATGAGATAGTCCCCGCTGACAACTTCTCAGAAGGCACCGTATTCCGCAGAGGCTCAGGAGGCGCAGTCTACCAAGGACTTCCCAACGTCATTCCGTAAGCTTGCTAAGCGGCGAATAGCTGTGCAGGCAGCGGAGCCATGGATGGTTGCTATAGTTGCCATGGCGGATCGTTTCATTTATACGAATGGACACTTGTGCTACACTGTTAATAGCAACCATCTCCGTGTCCTCAGCACGGTCGACAAAAGGTTCACGTCTGAAAGGACAGTCGATGTTCCGCTACTTCTCAAGCTCGCAGTAAGAGACTACGATAGTCAAAGACCGCACACCTTTGAACCCCTTTACTACGCCGAGGGCGTCCTATCATGTCTTGCCACTCAAGTTCTCCAAGATTCCACCACGAGCAGTTGGCTTGTCATCTTCGAGCTCAGAGAATCTCCCACATGGGTTGTCGTACAAAGGCCTTGTTCAAGACACCCGCTGTTTGTGCGCAGTGACGAGAATTACCTGTTCTGGGGTTCAAAATCACATGTCACCCTAGACGGTACCTACAGATGGGGCATCCATTGCCTCAATCTCCAGACTCGCAAATGGGCTGATTCGCAGCTGATTCTATGGGACCTTGACGGGGAGAGTATAGGTTCTGACGTCTGCTTTGAGATCATCGATGGCCAGTTTTACTGTGTTTCGAACACGTTCAGAACAGAAGCTGATGATGGAATGTGCAATAACTTCTACCAAGTTGTGAGATTCCCCGTGGACAATGCGATCCATGAAAAGTGCGAGAAGCCTCCGATGCGCAACCTATGGCGTCTTCATGACTCAGAGGGCGCAGTAGACGAGCGTTGGACTTCACTGCAGCTCACCAAAGACGAGAAAACAGGGAATCTCTTCATTGTCGAGACTCGAAAGGAGTGGTTCCCGGGAAATGCAGGCAGCCAGAGGACGTGCTACAAAAAGGAGCTTCACTTTGATGAACAAGAAGAAGCGCCTCCGCCAGAGCCTTCTCTGCCCACTCCGCCAGAGTCGACCGTGGATAGCCTCGAAGAAGATGAATGGAACAGCGAGAACCATGTTGAACAACGATCAAGTGAGACGATTCACGTCGGTGACGGCCCATCTGATGCCAAAACATACACCCTCCAAGAATGCTTCGTGCGTTCATACAACCCATCGTGCGATGCTTTCATCGACCTCGTTTCTGAGGCTTACAGCCGAGACTCGATGTTGCAGCTCAGAGTACAGCCCAGGAAACGAGAACCTTCAATCAACATGTGGCCACGAGACCAAGAATCATGCCACTACGATAGTGACTTGGCTCAGCTCCAAGGCGTTGTCAACCCCGTCCAGCCTATTCAAGGGATCGAATGGTTTATGGATGAGCGAATCTTGGTCTATTCACCAACTCATATGGCCCACGGACAATTGAGGCCCATCATCCTCATTTCGTTTGACCCAGAATATGTTCTTCAGGGCTTTCCGAACTATGCAACACAAAATCAATGTGTAAATGGACACATCAAGGCCTCTGCCCATTCGGGGACAAGCAGCAGACAGAAAGGCATACTATGGCCATCAAACCAGGATTTTGGTGAGTCTGCATCGCTAGAAAAGGATGACCCCAACGCATCTGCCAACTTTGTCGGATCACGGCCCTCACTTTACCAGACGATGAGTATGGGAAACGGGAGTGCACATGGTTTTGATCTCTCATATCTATGCCCTTGGCGATGAGCTCGTTCGTTTGTGCGTGTATGTGTGTGGAAGCGGCCTCAGTTCTATTACGCGACCTTGAGGCCTTCCACAACAGGGATCTTCTTGGAGCAACGCATTTCTACAAATATGAGAACCCATACCCAGTAATAATAGAATCTCAAAGGATTATACAGGACGACACAGTGATACAGTGAATCCTCCGCGAGGAATCAAGACGGGTCCAAGACAATCATGTCATAGGTATGCAGGCGATTCGTTCATGAATGTATGCATGTAAGTAAGTCTTGTGGCCACTCAGTTTCATGGAGAGGCGGGTTCAGGCAACGCAACCAACCTCATATGCTATGCCCAGGTACAAACAATGGCAGTTTGAGAGGCACGACAACTCTCTATGGACTCAAATTTGAAGTATGAGTTCTACTGGCAGTTTTATGCAACCATTTCACAAGTCATTGGCAGCATTCGAATCAAGAGCCTTAGCCTCTGATGGTTCGCCTGAAGCCAGCCCCCAGCCTTGACAAGGCGACTGCGTCCGTCAATGCCGCAGATAGATCTAATTCTGTCACTTGACGTATTTCGTAAGTTCCATTGTGACAGGTAGGTAGGTAGGTTGGTAGCTTAGTAGCCAGTAATTTCTACTAGAGCTTGACCCGTTGGGATCCTAGATCGACTCTAGCCACACATGTTGCGCGTTCAAATCTGCGAATCGTAAAGATGAGGCAAGCAAAGCAAGGAAAATCGCAACATTATTCCAGGCAAGTTGTCGCAGTGTGTTTCTCGTTCGGTCAATGTTCACAACATGCGCAAACGTCGGCTTGGGGTGGTCGACTCAGCTGTCTTTCGGCTATGCTTATGGGAGCTAGCAAACACTCCGAGGTTCTAGGATATGGATGATACATCATATCATGTTTCATCATCGTCTGGTATTAACAGATACTCATTGTGACTGGAACTTCGAAAATTGAGGGGTGGTAGTGTAATACATGCTTCAAACACCTATGTGTAGACACATCCCGTAGTCAAAAGTGCAATAATTTGAAGCTTCTTTACCCTCATACATCTTCTTTGTGCATGTTCACCCTCACCAGAGAAACCCGATGCAGTCTCTCTTTTACGCTTCGACTGACAACAAGACACGAAAACCCTTCCCGATACATCCAGAAGACACACCATGATGCATGCTGATGCCCATATGACAAGAGTCAAAAGGCCAAACTAAGAATCCGCCCATAGACGGTATGAACCGCATTTTGGACCCAGGTCCCAAGACCTCAGATCGCAATTCGACATCCAGTAATAAAGATTAAGAAGTACATGAGCTCATGAGCGTATAGATCCTCGTCTAGAACGTTTTTTTTTTTCGCAAAAAGTGACGGCAAAAAATAAATAAATCAAGTCGTAGGCGTAGACAACATGTGTTGTCGTCGATCACTTCCTTCGGCGACTGAACATCTTGGATAGACTACTGCTGCTATCCTCCTTGGGAGGTGGAGGAGCCATCACAGGCTCTGGCGGAGGCTCTGAAGTGCGCAGAAATGCTGCCAAGTCCGACGTACGTGAGACGTTTGATACTGCATCTCGAGGCTCAAACTTCTTCATGGGGGCACGACGTCCAGAGGACGCTGACGAGGCAGGCTGTGAAGGACGAGATGAGTTCTCACCAGTGGGCATCCCGTACTTGTCATATCCAGATGGGACGTTGACCTGGATAGGAATGTAATTCCTGAAGCCCACACGACTACTGAGAGATCGAGTGTCGTTGCCTTGGGGTGATGCAGGTGCAGTGCTAGAGTGATTGCTCTCCTTGCGAGTGAATCTCCCAATCAAGCTCGGTGCGCTCGCTTTCTTCTTTGGAATCTTTTGTGAGATCGGTGTCGTGACAGGCTCCGGTGGAGGCTCATAGTTCATGAGAAACTCTGCCAAGCTCTCCTCCTTCTTAACAGGAGGCTTGGGCGTTGCGAGCGAGACCTCATCATCCTCATCGTCGCTAAAGTCAATGGCGTAAGGGTCCTTGACACGTCGGGTCTTGCGTTTGGGCATCATATCATCTTCATCAAACATCTTACTCGTCGGAGCAGGCTGTCCTTTGTTCTTCAAAAGGGCCGTGTTGGAGTTGATAGATGAGTGAATCGAAGGCATTGATGACTCGGTGCCATGAGTCGAAGCCTGGCTGTATCGGATATCGGGAATGGTGGCGTCGACGGCCTTACCACCTGCTGGTTCTTCGGCACCGGTTGTGTCCCAAGGTGCGATATTGTGAGGAATACGGTTGCTATTTGCGCCTGGGGGTCCCTGTCGGATAAAGTCGATTAGATCCGAGCTGCCACTACGGGACTCGGCCACAGCATCACGGGGCATATATCGATTCCGATTGCTTGCCGATGAAACACGACGACTATCGAGGCTGGTCTTGCCGGGGGTATTTAGGCTGCTCACATTTCGAAGTTGCACAGGACGGCTGTCTCCTGCGGGACCAGTAGATTTAATAAATTCTGCAAAATCCGCAGTAGATTCGCTAGGAACCCGAGCGTCTCTTGGGGCAGCAGACATACGTGGTCTGTTCGGGTTAGGAGAGGGCAGTGGCTTCATTCTATCGTCGCCAACCCGGTGATGGGGAGATGCCCTCTTCATGTCGGTTGCCGCAGAAGAAGACCTGGAACGGTTGTGAGCATGAGAATCGTCACTCTTCATGGATCCCTTGATCACTGAATTGTCGAGTGACTGCTTGTGCTGTAGTCATCGTTAGGTCCGTTCTCGTTCGACGATGCATGTTTTACTTACATCCATGTTGCGCATGTTCTCAGGCGTCAGCGTATATGTGATAGTTTGGTTGCTCTGGATCAGCTCTTCAAAGTTACGGGCCATGGCCGAACGGCTTCCACTGTCCTCGGAAGTTCGAACAGCCTTAAGTCGACTTGTACCTGAGGAGCCTGAGGAGCCTGAAGTGTGAGTAGCTCGAGGGGTCTGCGCGTTCCCTCCATCTTCGTCCGAGTCTCTTGTCCTTGATCGCTCTATGGATACCATGCCAATACTGTGAGTGGGAGAAGTAGGTACCTTGTCATTTCGTGCAGCATGTCGGTTTGAGTAGCCTGCCGGCTTTCGTAGAACTTCAGCAGACTTTTCAGGGACGGGTTCAGAGGTGCTTGCAGGGCGCGTGGATGCCACCTTGGTACTGGATGAAGATTGTTGAAGAACAGGTGAGTGATGTGGGGATCCAACAATAGTCTGAGGTCGTTTGGCCTCGGTGGGGGAGGCAGCCTCTGGAACAGTTGGCGTGGAAGGCTGATAAGCAATATACTTGTGAGGCCTCTGCTCTCTGGTTCGATTTCGATCCATCTCCTCATCAGACTCAGAGATTGTTGCAGCAGCTGGCACAGAACCTCGCATGGCATCGACTGGAGAGCGACTTTTCGGACCTGGGCGAGTTGAGGTTGCAGGGGAGTTCTGAGCCTGCACATCAACTGCACTGACACCATTGGAGAGACCACTGCTTGGAGGTATGGTCAGGCTCGCCCGGCGGATACGGTCCGCAGCATCAGCTGAGGGTGAGCGCGACCCGCTGGGGCTCTTGGGACCAGCTACATCGATGATGCGCGCTGAGTGCACACTTGACGATCTCCTTAGTGGGAACGGACCACCAGTATCAGATAGGGCTGGCGAAGAGCTGCCAGCTACTGACACTCGGGCTGATGTCAGGATCTCTGCCTTCTCGTAAGTCGGATCCTCGTCTGCGATCTCCTGTCTTGACTGAATGCGGCTTGTTATAATCTTTGATAGGCGCTTGCTCTTGGGAGCCACTGGCTCCGGAACAAGCTCGCCTTTAGGCTTGCTTCCATCAATCTCCTTAATATCCTGGGGTTCCTCGCTGCTGATTTGCTCGGTCTTGGTTTCTTCAGCAGGCTCTTGTTTCTCCTCAACGACACTAGCATCTACAGGCACAGCTTCCTTCTCTTTCGATCGCTTAGCAGCAGCACGATATGGCGACGCGCTGGGTGTTGGAAGCGAGTTTGAACGCTTGCGACCCACGAACTCGGGAGTGTTGGGTTGCGATAATGTTGGCGTGGGAAGGCCCTGAATAATTCCCAGGGGCAGGATCAGCAAACTCTTAGGTCGGCGCCCTCCAACTTCCTCCTCGTCCTCCAACTCCTCGTCTTCATCATCGCTATTGTAGGCAAGGCCAGGGATCTCAATTTCATCCACGTCATTACTTCCGACAGGAAGCGCGACTTGAGCTGGATCAACAGCTTCTGCATCACGGGTTGGGACCCGACTCAAAGCGGGCGAATCAGTGAACACACTGTCTTGTCTTAAATGGCCATTAGACGCCCTTGAAAAGGGGCGACCATTTAGATCGATCACGGGTGACCGTATCCGCTTCTTCCAGCCCCTCCACAATCGCCCGAGTGTTCGGTCGAGAGCCACCCTCTCCATGTCTTGTTCTTCGACTACAATGCGGTCGGCGACATCGGCGGGGTTTCGGGTCCCTTCATTGATCTCCTTCTGGTATTTAGCCCGCAATCTGTGGTATGCGGCTTGTCCCGCAACAGTAAGGGTGAGCTCGCCCATATACTCCAGAACAGATGTCAGGAAAATTGCAACAGCTGGTGATATAACGTCGGAGACAGACTCGTTGGCGCCTAGCTCGAGGTTCTCCTGTTCCATGTAGAGGTCCTCGTCTTCCTCCTCCATATCGCCTAGGGAAGAGTAAACCATGCACCTAAGACGGGTACGCTTCCAAACCAATTCCAGGTCCCAGTCACGCGCTTTGTCGCCAGTAGGCGGCACGTAATCTTCCTCATCACCGTCGCCCAAGTATTCACGTAACTCCTCATCGGCATTGTTGACGGCATCTTTCGCAAGCTTGGGTTTTAACACCTCCGAAACGGCAGGTCGTAAGTTGGCGAGAGTAGTAGCTTGGGATTTGGAGAGGAAGTTGAAAAGCAGCTGATCAAGAAAATTGTTGACAAGCTGTAGCGCTTCTCCCGAGACGAGCGCAGGGTCGCTGGCTGGCTCAATACCGTGCTGATCGTACCAGGTATCAGCATGACTGTCGTGGTCGTTTGTAACGATCTGAGAAGCGGCCGAAGCAGCGATGAAGGCCGCTGAGGGTGACACAGCGAGTGGCGGCGACATGAGGCTGTGGGCAATTGTTGAAGGTCGATCGCTGGAGATACTCTGTGTCCTAGATCTCACGTCGCGGGGAGAGATGATGCCGGAGGTAGGCCGCAACACGGCCAGGTCGCTGTGTGAGGTCGCCATGGCTGCGATCTATATATATCGGGGGTAGACCTGCAAAGGTCTCCCAAACAATGCGTCGGGGACAGGGAAGTGGTCGCTGACCGGAAGTTTCGTTTGCCTTGTACGAGGCGAGCCGAAATAAACTCGGATGGGCACAGAATTAGGATTGTGGCCCCGGCTCTTGTTCTGTTCTGCCAACGTGCGAAATGTCGGGGGATGGGAGCGCAATTCGAGGTGGCTGAACGGCAATGTACTTGGTCGATAAGTGAACCTGATTTCTGTTAATTGACGGTCGCAATGGTATTGCAATCTGAAGTACGGAACTGGGCGGAAAGTAGGGACGGAGAGTTGCTTCTTGTGTAACACAGGTCGCAGGTTGTACAACGAGTTGACCACTGACGAGACAATAGCTGACGGACACGGGTGCGCCAGACGTCGCGAGGCGACCGATAGCACCAATTCAATTGCAGTTCGACAGCAGAAACCTTGACCGTGCCTTGGGAAATGAGAAATGGGTGTAATAATAGACATACCTTGCAGTATAGCAGGAAGACCAGTGGCGATGCCAGGTGGGTGGATTATCGCAATGTCGCAAAAGCAAGCAATGTCAAAAAGCAGTCAACGAGGGACTGTCCAAAGTTTGAAATACAAACAAAAGAGAGGTTGAAGTCAAGGTGAGAAAGATTAAAAAAAAAGGTAGGTTGGAGGAGCGAGGCGTGTCGATCAGGTCTCGGTCCTCCTCTCCTGTCCTGTTTGCTCAGTAAATTTGATTTGAGTTGAGTCCAGGTCGGGTCAGGTCAGGTCAAAGTCGCGGATTTGGCTGCTGCTAAGGGTCTCGTTCAGCCGGCGGATTGTAATTGTATGCAGCCCCTGGACCCAGAACAGGCAAGACTGGGGACGGACTGGAAGGCTTCTGTTCTGGCTCTGGCGTTAGAGATTCGGTAAGGAGAGCCAGGTAGACCTTGTTCCGGGGACGGGACCCTGAGGTACAGGATCGACAATACAAGGTAGCGCTATGGTGAAGGTACTGCTAGGACACTGTCGCGGTGCTGCACCTTGTATCAGAGGTCGCAGCGCAGCGCAGCAACTGCCTACTGGAGTAATAGGATTTGCGACCAAGTCTAGAAAGGGTCTAGCCCCTCGGACAGGGTTGATGATGCTAGGATGGTTAATGAATGTGGATATGGATGCCGATGGGATGTTTCCACAGAAGCGGCCGAGGTGGACTGGGCTGGGATGGCAGCTGAGGTTTGGCTACTACTGGACAGCGAGTCTGGACGCAACTCCACTATATCCACCGTTCCTGGACAAGCGGACAAGGGCCCTGTCAGTATCGCAAGGGTTTGAGTCAGGGACTCTTCTTTTTTTTTTTTGAGGGTCGACGGAGCTGGAGCGGAGTCGGGATTTGATTGGGATAGGGGTTGTGATGGTGTTCTTCAGGAGTTCGCTTGGTTCGTTATGTATCGTGTCGTGCATTGGATTAATTAACGTTGCGTGGAAGAGCTACTAGAAGTCGCCTAGAACACACTGTGCCACTGTGATCAATTGATAGACGGATACGGATGGAATGGATGAATGGATGAAAGGTATGGCCAACCTCTCTCAACCACCACATGCAGGTGAAGCTTGGATCTGTGGCTGTGGCCACAACCTCCTTTGATCGTGATATCTTCAAGCCTAGTCAGGTTCATAGCTTCTCCGCGATATTCATTACTAGCATGCTGCTAGCTTCTACATATGCCTCCTCGTGGCTGCTCGGCAAGACCGTCTTTCTGCGGCTCCAGGGCGGGCTCCTCTTATCATGACTAGTATAGGCCATCCGCCATCGTCCATCGTGGAACAGTAGCTTGGATTTGTTATTAGGTTGGGTCAAATACCTACCTACACTTCCATGACAGAGATGCTAACGTGAGCGGCCACTTGAATATGCAAGGTCCTGCTTGGAAGAATGAGCGAACCGTGCGAGTGAGGATAATATGAGTCCAAATGATCTTGATTTCTGTATGGGATCATCAGACACCTTTCGTATCGCTGCTGCTGGGCCTCCATGATATCCCAGACTGTACCCTACCTTACTGTACAGAGTAGTCTTCTCCCATTACAGCTACTACCGTCACAGTTACAGACAACCCTGCTCGCCTGCTTACTTGCTTGCTTTTAGCCGTTGAAACACATGAACGTCTTTCGAGACTCTGTTTCGCTGAGACGTGGATATATGTTACATCGGATCTGTTTCATATAACCATGCGATAAAACTCAGTCGTAATTGACTTGTTACAGGTCATTTACCGAATAGAAACAACAATTGTTCACCATCCCATACGTACATACATACATACATACATGACCTCGCACGGACAGACTCGGCTTGTAGTCATTATCACCAACATTAGAGCAGAAAAAGAGACCCGTGTGTTGTTAGACGGACGAGCCAAGCCAGGGCCAGGCCACTTTAACCATCCCTGTCCAGACTAATACCTAGCTATAGCGTGGGCGGGCAGCCACCGCAAATCAAATGGTCGATGCTTTGGTCCGTGAACTGAAAAAGCTCCACAAGCCACGCGGATCAATGGAATGCTGGCGCTGGCTCTTTTGTTCTACTCGGAATATCACAATGGATCGTGAACGAACCAAGCATGGGAGACCTAACCTACCATACAAGTCGCTCTCGTCTCGGGAGGCAACTTTCCTCCGAGGCGAGATAACGACATTACATACCCATGATCCATTGTGTGAACCGGTTTTCCGTAGAATGATCAGCAGTCTATGCTCTCCACGTGCTTCGTAGCTGATCGACACTACTGTACGATCATGATGAGCCGCTACAGATTGTGACTCCTATTCTATTCCGCTAAACCGGATATCCATCCGTCAATGATCTGTGAGCGATTCCAGTGATAATCCATCTGGACCTGGACCACCCAGGCCCATCAGGATCCTCCCCTGACAATCAAACAAGTTAGTTGATACTGTACTGTACCTAATTATTCCCCTAGCCCGAACGAGCAGTTGTGATAAACGTAGACGATAGCCATGTTAGTGGTTATTACACACACAATTCAAGACTCAATTCTCAGGGCCAGCTTCTGTCCATCCACTCAGTTCAGTTCAGTTCAGTTCAGTTTAGTTCAGTTCAGTTTAGTTCAGTTCAGTTCAGTTCAGTTCAGTTCAGTTCAGTTCAGCTCAGCTCGACACTAACCCAGTAAGAATATCCTCCTCTATGTGTGGCCGTGCGGGATGGCCCAGGAGATTATCCAAAGTCGCTACCCGTCGTGGTGTCGGTACACCCAGTTCCACACTCGAACGGCAACTTGCAGGTCTTACTGTATAACCCGTCAACAACAGCAACAAAATATACTTAGAACGTACATTCAAGATCTCCTCTCTGTAAAGTTTACCGGATAAGAGCTCCCTCTCGCCTCGAAAATAGACGCTATCATAAAGTCTAAATCGGGCCCGAACCAACGGGACAGCTCTCGGAGCCCCGGATTCATCAGGTCGGCTGGTACATTTTGCCCCTCCAACAGGCTGACTACCTAGCACTAATAAGACGAGCTGCTGGTCAGTCTGCGATCCTACAGTAACATACTCCGTACAATGGCTAATAATAATCTACGTGGCAGCGACAAACAAAGGTCGGACATTTTCCTACGTGCCGGGACTGAGCGGAGAAGGGGGCCGTACAATGGCTCCCGGGCCCATGGTAGAGGTACGACAGAGACAATGAAACCTAACAAGCCTGGTGCTTGCAAACTTCTTAGACATTGGCCATCTTGAAACTTTAATCTCAATGTCTACATGTTACGTGGTCTCGTCTCACCACTCACACGGCTCTGACGCCGCCCGCACCGGAACTCATTGTCTCTGCTTTACAGCATGACTGGCCCATGTCGTCACTCTCCGATCTGTCTCGGTGCGCTAGATTCACCCCCTGCAGCTTGTCAGCTCAAGTTTATCCAGCCACTTTTTTGTATAAGCCATGCTATGTTCTCAATTGGCGTGCTGAGGGTACCATCAGAACATAGATCCAATCTCGACAAGATGAGTAGTCTACGCGTTGCTGCAGAATACCAGGTTTTATGTAGGTTACTTCGTTTGGCTGCTTGCTTGAGCGACAAAAGTACGGTTGAGGCATCTCATTACTTGTTATTCAAACTCAGTCCCTTTCTCGCAGCTCAACTTTAGTCAACGGAGGGCATAACAAATACTCATCACTGCTCATCGTCTCTGCTTTGTCACGTATTTCTTTAGCATATTCTGTTTGAGTATTGTCGATCGAACCCTAGGTCCTCTTATGGCCCCAACTAAACTCAGTCAGTACATACTGCCCGTGCTTCAAGAACAAAGCATAGACGAACGGCTTGACATGACCATCCATCTCCATCTCCATGTCTGCTCGGTTCAAAAGACCAGGTGGCTCATCAAGCTCGGCCCGAAGTCTAGTCATCGTTCCCGGCGCTTCAGGTAATAGCCTACCCTCTCCTCGGGACATGTCCATGCGTCGATGTTTGCTCAACCTTCTTCTCTACCAGTGGGTGCTAATTACAGCAACATGAGCCTGGCGCCTCATGCGCGTTGCCTTTTGTTGGGAGCTGAGACAAGTATGGTCTGCAATGAGGGCTGCGTCCTTTGAGTTGTGGTGTTGGGAATTAGTTATAAATAGAAAATATCATGGTGGGCACAATCTCAGAAAGACCAGAGATATAGCTGTGGCTCACTGATACATGGCACGTATTGAAGTGGGACGAAAGTCCCGACAACAAAGTCTATATTTGTGCTCTGATTCTGGTTACTCGAACTGAGCTCGAGATATCTATTTGACCAATGATGGGCTCAATGCCCCGAGTGATGTGGCATAGTCAGTTCGTCATTTCTTCATAGCCGAAGAGTGAGGCTTTCTTCTGGGTACCACCAACACACGCTATCCCGTGACCTGTTTCTCAAAGTTATATGGTCGAGCCCAATGGTTATCGTTTCGCGTTCAAGCATGCAAGTGATCAGTCTCCTTAGCATGAAACTAGCTGTTGTTGAATCGAGAGTTTGGCTGGTCCGCTGGAAGTCGCCGAAAGAGCTTGGTCAACAAGGCAAGTCGCCTTTTCTCTCACTGCTACAATAGCAGCTACGATTATTGTGGTAATTCAAGCGCCGAGGCCGATGGGTTGGCTGCGGTATGGGTTGCGCTTTGGAAGCCCTCCAAGTGTTCCTGTCGTATTCATTAGAGATTGCGAGCACCGATGGGGGTATCACAACTTTACCTTTCATGTTTCCATACCTACATAAGCGACATACTTCCTTTTCTAAACTGACACCCTCGATGAGGGTTTCGGGGCAGGTGGCCATCAGCTCCCCGCGGATGCAGAGCTCGACGATTCGGCTGCTGAGTCGCCAGCACTCCTTGCATTGGACGTTCTCTCCTCGACACATAGCTGCATGAATACTCAGTTCCTATCCATCAGGACACTGGGCTCTTTGAGGAGGACATACTCACTGGGATAGTATGGTGGTGGTGGTGATTAAGGAGTGGTAGGACAATTACACGGCTATAATGATGATATTTGCAGTGAAGCAAGATGCAATCAACGCAAATATATAGGGACCGAAGAATTGAGTGTTCTTTCCAGTGAATCCAGTGCACTGTATTGATGAATTCACCTATCGAACAACCAGTGCTCGAGTACTGAACCGTAGTCTTGAGGCCTGCTCTTTGGAGAATGGTTAGGACTACTTGTTCACAAAAGTGGACACAGAACAACACGTTTGATACATTCTGACGGGAGATTATTGTGTGCCTACGGATATTGTTCAGTGTTTCTATTTTCATACTGTTTCAGTCTCTCTAGTGGCATTTGGTGGTCCCCTGAGTTCTTTGTTCAAAATGAAGACAAGGAAATGAAATCGTGAACAACTATGGTTTCGTTCAACTCGGTCACTAGTTGCAGAAACAAAGAAGTCTCATGACATGATCCGCCAGGTTTCTTCAAGGTATTCAGAGGTCGTCGTGTTTAGCTACCGCTGAGTTACCGTAGAGTCCATTCGGGACCGTTACAGACACCAGGACAAATGATAGAAAAGTCATAAGATGTTATTAAGATCTAAAAATGTCTCCGCTCAAGGATTTCATGTAGCTAGCTACCTATCTATTTAATTTCTTCGCCAGGCCCCGGTGATTGTTCCTCGCCAACAACAATCTCGGCTTCACAACTCGTGCCGCTGAGCTTGCGAGATCAATTTGTATGTCAACAAAATGAGAAGCTTGCGAAACATTAAAGGCATCATTTTGATTCATTTCATTGCTTTAACCATTATCTATTATCGATGTCTCAGTTCTTAGTCAGTTTATTGCTAATTCTGCATGAAAGAAATGGGCATAGAGGCCGACTTGGGTATCAATATGGACGTGATATTCAGCTCCGATGCGACATTCTTCAGCGGGAACAACTGGGATGATTATGTCTGTGCTTAAAATTGAAAGCACATTCCTAGATGTTTCGTGGCGGTTGTAACGTCCTGTCACTGGCAAAGGGTGTCGAGTTTGCTCTTGTGGTAACACTTATTGTGCCTATTGAAAAATGATTCTCAAGCAAACAATAGGTTTATGGCCGCAAAGATCTCAGCCGTAGCAAGCTCTTTCTTTTCTCTTCTCTTCTCTTCTTCCTTCATGTTGTACTTATCCTCCTAACGTCAAACAAGTAAATTAACTGTCAAGTCATTCCTTTCTCTTACAAACAATGTGGTCTCGCCCATACACTATGTCGAGGGACTATCTGCTCCCTTTTCTCTCAGCTTGTCTCTTTGTCATACAGCTTGGTCTTTCGATCAGCGACCTACCGTCTATCGAGCTCATGCAAGATGTTGTATGTAAGCAGTCCCATCGAATCGATGGCCCTGAGCTTCTTCCAGAAGAGAAATGTCGGGATGAGCCGGTGCAGCAACGACTTAACTTCATCATGACGGGGATGCAAATATCCGCCACCATTTCGGGTGCGTTTCCATCTCATCTCATACATGTACTTATTGGGGGTTTTTGTTTTACAAGACTGACAAAACTGCAGCTACCCTAGTTGCGTTCCCCTTGGGTGTTCTCTCAGATCGAATCGGCCGACTTCCTGTACTAGGTGCAAGTATCCTCAGCATGATACTCTCGGAATCATACGCTATGTTTGTATGCTGGAAATCAGATACGATTCCACTCGAAGCAATTTGGTGTGTCGGTGTCGCACTTCTCTTTGGTGGAGGTCGAAGCGTTGCTGAGGCCATGGTATTTGCTATCATTGCAGACACGGTACCCGAATCCAAAAGGCAAGCTTGAATTCAGAGGGCGAGATAAACTAATTGCTTACGGCGGTTCCTAGATCATCATGGTTTCAGTGGGTTGTGGCCTCTGTACTTGCTGCTCAGCTCGTAGGCCCTGTACTATCAGGAGAGCTGGTTCAGTCATCAGTATGGATGCCACTATTCTTGTCCTTGGGCTTGGTACTTGGAGGCGGTATCATCCTGGTGAGTTTGACACCAGAGACACTCAAACTAAAGCAGCCTCGAGAGGAGGTAAGCATTGGGCCGTACGACTATGGTATGGAGTCGAACATGTTGAGCTTGGAGTCTCCCAAGAGAACATCCGTGATGGGCACTTTCAAGTCCATTCTCTCTAGGCCTCTCATCTGGCTTGTCCCTGGTGCTGTCATGACAATCCCACTAGCAACAGTGCAGACTGATATCGCCATTCGCCTAATGCCCATACAGTTCAACTGGCCTCTCAACCGTTCTATACTTATTGTATCTTTGAGAAGCTTGGTCACACTTCTCACATTATGCATACTGCTACCTGCCATCACATGTATCTGGAGCAAACTCACACAGTCTTCAACTCATCGTAGATGCTCAATTCTAGCTCGGGCGAGTTCGTTGCTATTCTTAGCTGGCTGCCTCTGCATGTCGATGGCAACAAAGCAAGCCTTCATCATTGCAGGCCTAGCCGTGTCGGCACTGGGCTCGGGTCTACCTACGCTCTGTCGCGCCATGTTAGTTGGGATGACAGGGGAGGAGAGGGCCGGGATGCTATTCGGACTGCTGGCGGTCTGTGAGATCCTGGGTTTTCTCGCTTGTGAGACAAGCATGGGGGCGTTGTTTGGGGTTGGGTTGAAGACGTGGTTGGGGATGCCGCTTTGTCTGGGAACAGCAGTTTCTCTTATCATCAGCCTGGCCACATGGCTAGTCCCCACGAAGCTATTGAACACTGGAGATAGCTGATCAGCTACTGTATCATTGATGCGATGTTGAACAACATACCTCATCTGGAGCCGGCGGCTGACTCCCTTGTATAATCACCACAGCACAGTTACCCTGGAGCATCGCCATTACTAAAAGATTCCAACTTTATTAACGTTACACATAAATACACAATAGCTTCTCCACGGCAGCCGCTTTAAAACTCTATCCTTGAGGAGATCATTCTCAAATTGGAAGGTGAATTATCCATGTCATATGTCTTATCATTACACGACGTCAATGTCGCGGTTTTGCCTGTGACAGCGTTCGTAAATGATAATGGAAGATTGGCAAATATTTTTTTTTCTTTGTTGAAGGAAACCAGCTTTGAAGGTGAGACAACTCCAGGCCTTGGTGTTATAAGATTATTTTGCTCAATATAAGCGCCGGAATTGACCATTGCCAGCATACCCTGATCTCGCAAGATGGACCAGTAAGAAGAGCTCGAATATCTGCAAGTCTCGGATTCTCACGTTCTTCTTTTGCCATCAGTTACATGGTGAAAAGTCAAAATTGATTGGGCTTGGCTTAGACCAAATGCCCCGTCAAAGAATCAGCAGATCAGAGGTAGATGAGACAAGGGAATGCAAGGGTATATGCAATAATATCCAATTATGTCATGTTATGCAACTCTGTCGTGTGTCAACCGTGGCAGATTTCGCCAAATACCATTCGACATTGACTTGGCTCTGTTCAACCTCAATTACTTACTCTGAGGCTCTTACTTCCGAGCTCCGAGATTTGTGTATCTCGTAGACAGACAACGTATAAGAAAGAACGGTCAGCACGTCATACCGCCGACTTGCCAGATGATAGACTTGTCTGTAACGACACCAAGTACACTCAACTGAGCAATTTATAAGACTCTTCTGTACTCAGCTAGAGACTTGAAACTACGCCAAGTACCAGATCTCTTTCTATCTCTCTCTCACTCCCCCCCTATCTCTGAGAAACGGCAGTGAGATGGCGGCCCTAAAAATCGAGACAGAAGAAGCTCTTTGGCGTGTCATTCACACAACACCTATTATTGATCACCATGCCCACCCTCTTCTAAAGCTGAGTGCTATAAGAAAACATCCCCTCCTATGCATCGCTACCGAGGCCAACGGAGACGCTATTGAAGACTCAAAGACAAGTTTGGCACATCTTCGTGCTGTAAAGGTTCTTGCCAACCGCCTAGGCACCGACACAACTTGGGAAGCCGTTGAGGCTGCTGTCGCCAGAAAGCAAAAGGGAAACTATCATGAGTGGATAAAGACGTGCATGTCAGGCATCGAAAATATCTTGGTCGATGATCTTCTGGGCGACCCGGCTGATGTTGAGCCTTACCACACGCTCAATGCCTATACAAGAAGCCCCAACAAGCGCATCCTTCGAATCGAAGAGGTTGCAGCGAGCTGTATCGAGAAGGCCTGTGGCCAATTTTCACACCCTTCAGAGGCATTCTCAGGATCTGTAGAGAATTTCATGAACGCCATCTATGATGCTCTCGATGACCCGGAAATCATTGGCTTCAAATCTGTCATCTGCTACCGAACAGGCCTCGTTGTCACTCAAGTCACTGATCTCGAGATTATCATGCAGCAGTTCCAGCTCATTTTTGACACCAGGAAAGAAGACGGTGCCCAACCATTCGAGAGACTTGACCACGAGCCACTCAACGATTACTTCCTGCACATCCTGGCGGGCTTGATCCAGAACAGTGAGGATGAGCACAAGAAACCTATCCAGTTCCACACTGGTCTTGGAGATAACGATATCACACTATCCAAGTCGTCGCCCGCACATCTACAGGAGTTCATCAAAACATACCCAGATGTGCCAATCGTTCTCCTCCATGCCAGCTACCCTTTCACTCGTGAAATGGGATACTTGGCGAACGTTTATAGCAATGTCTACGCTGACATTGGCGAAGTGTTCCCCTTTCTCAGCCGTGAGGGACAAGAAGGTGTAGTCCGACAAATCCTAGAACTCTGTCCAGTATCAAAGATTCTCTGGAGCACCGACGGACATTACTTCCCGGAGACTTACATCATAGCCGTGGATCAGCTCCGGGAGGTGCTGCAGACCGTGCTTGCGGATTATGTTCACAAGGGAGACATGACCTGGACACAGGCAGCTCAGTTTGTTCAAGACATTCTCTTCCACAACGCCAACAAGCTATACGATCTGAAATTAGAGTTCAAGCCATTGCCGCCGGACTCGAGTCAAGGTCTTGAGTCTTCTGAGCAGACGCACGTTGCGACGCTGGCCGGATTTCTCAAGAATAAGGAAGAACCGAGATTCTTGCGGGTGACTTGGACTGACTTCATCGCGATGTCCCGAGCGAGAGCAATTCCTATGCGCCGCGTCTGGTCTATGCTGCGAAACGGCGAAGACTTTACACTCGGAGTGACAAAGGCTGGTCTTGGAATCGACCAGAGAGATTCACCAGTGCCTAGCATCACACCAACAGGAGAGTATAGATTGCACCCCGATCTGAGCAGCCTTCGAATTGGTCCTCGTAAAGGGCATATTAGTGTCATGGGCGACTTCAAAGAAAAGGACGGGACACCAGCGCCTTTCTGTACACGCACCCTCCTGAAGAAAACACTCAAGCAGGCAGCTGAACAGGGACTCGAGTTTACGCTAGGATTCGAGATCGAGCTTGTGATTTTCCGCCGCGGCAATAAGAACAAGTTCGAACCACTTGATAGCGATGGACATATGTGGTCGGTCACTCGGGCTCTGGACCATGAAGTAGTGATTGAGGTTCTGGAAGATGCCGTTGAACAGCTCGATGCTGCTGGTGTGTATATTGAGTTGATGCACCCCGAAAGTGCCAATGGGCAGTATGAGTTTGTTCTGCCCAAGGCATCGGCGCTCGAGGCAGTTGACACTCTGCTCTACACCAGAGAAGTCATCAGCAGCTGCGCTGCAGCAAAGGGATACCGCATGACGCTTCATCCTAAGCCATATGCCATGTCATGCGGAACGGCAGCGCATATGCACATGTCTATCTCGTCACCTATCGGATCGGATAAGCAAGTCTACGAACCCTTCTATGCAGGCGTTTTGAAGCATCTCCGAGCCATTGCGGCGTTTACATACAGCAGCATGGTCAGTTACGAACGCGTTGTAGACGGCTGCTGGGCCGGCGGGACTTGGGTAACATGGGGTACCCAGAACCGTGAAGTGCCACTACGTAAGATCGAGGGTAGTCACTGGGAGATCAAGTGCATCGACGGACTTGCTAACCCCTACTTATCTCTTGCGGCGATCCTATTAGCGGGTACAAAGGGCGTTGCTGACGAGGAAGAGCTAATTTGGAAAGACTGCGCCAAGGACCCTGCAGTGCTGTCTTCGTTGGAGAGAGAAGAGCTCAACATGAGTGCGAGATTGCCTAGAAGTATACAAGAGGCGCTTGCAGCGCTGGATGAAGACGAAGCGCTGACTGAACTACTTGGACCCGAAGTTGTTGAGCGATTCATCGATATCAAGAAGGCAGAGACAGCAATTTTGGAGGAGATGGGAGTTGATGAGCGGAGACAGTGGGTGATGGAGCGATACTGAAGCTGACTGACGATGGCCTCGTTGACATTTGATGAAGAAATGGATATTAGTTAATAGATTGAAAACCTTTAATAAATTCACCTTCCCTGTCAGCTGATACATTTGATGCCCAGTGGTACGAAGCTCTGGAAGTAGTGTTCTAACATGGACAGGGCGTTCGCGAAACCCGTAGTCCTGGGTACGGTACCAGGGATTATGCATGGAGCACTTCTGATCAAGCACCAACATCAGCAAATTGAAGATGGAGCTACCTACCTACTAGCCTGCTAGGCTACGGCAGAGTGACATGACAGTTCGGCTGCGTGGCAGTGGGGAGGTGGTGGCTTATTTGAGGGGGTACTCTGCTGGAATGAGGCGGTCGACATACCGTCTATGCGAAACGTACCTAGTTAGGTAGTTAGCTGGCTGGTAGGTTATACATACGCAACGTCGCTGCATTCCATTCCATTCCCTTCCCTCTGTTGACGTTGGAATGGATGGATAATCTAGCAAGGAGCAGTCTCTAACGATTGTGATCCTTGTGCTTATCACGAGGAGTTATCCACAGATTTATGGTGCTGGGCTTGACCTCTGATAGGGTTATGCAAAAAGTCTGGACTCTATGGGATCGTGTCATATCATTTAAAGGTGCCTCTCAAAGTGGATCGTCCGTCCCATGCAAGCAAAAGTTGCTGTCGATCCAGCCTCGAAACTCAGATCTATGTATCCGTATGTACTCCGTAGGTAAAGAAAGCTTGGCCGGGGACCCCACTATTATCTCGTTTTTATCCGGGGTCTGAGGTGCTCTTCTTATTCTGCTTCTGCTTGCCATGGAAATTAAACGACGGAGTAGAGAGCCCATCAGAGGCGTAATGTCCGCGGCCAACTTTTCTTCCTTTTTATCTATTTAATCTTGAGATGGGCCAAAGAGTGAACTACATACCTAGTTCCCAAGGGACTAGTTCCGAAAAGTGCCCTGACTAAAGACGAGCCTAACAGCGCCGGTCGGGCTGCTCTTTGCGCTACGCTATTCGCAACAGTTCTAGGCACGTTCGGCCGACTTTGCTAGCCGTCCATTTGACATTTGCCATTGATGACAGTGAATTTGCCATGGAGATGAGTGGATCGGACGTTTCAAACAGAACCCACAGCAACATTCTTTTGACGGAACATGCATATGCTTAATAAGATCCAACGTTGACCGACCAAACTCGCTTACAGATGGCATCCTCAAGCCCTTTCTAGGTTACATACTACACTTCATGTTTCTCCGCAAGATTGACTTTATGTAGGTAGACTCTACCTACACTTGGGGCTGGTCAGGCAAACCTTATTTACTAACGAAAAATCCCCATTTCTCAGCTGGCCCTGTCAGCCAGCGGCGGAAATCACCATGTCGCGCGTCGCATCCAGCAAAATCCACCCGTTGATGGCTGAAGCCGGTGCGCTGGAACATCATCCCGTCTGTACCATGTCCGTGCATTTCGTTGATTCTTTGGATGAAGGGCCTTGCTCGTTGTTGATCAATGTACGCGATCGGCCGGGTTGTAGACGATCACTTCCTTGACCTAACATGTCCATGTCCATCACCCGTAGCCGAACTCAACCTAGTATGGAGTTTGTTTGCCAAAAGTCCAATAAGCACTTATCGCCAAGGGGAATAATGCATCCGGAAGAGTTGTCAGTTGCCAATATTCCTGATGGCTAATGCTGAGTCTGCACTGCACCCAAGTAGAAAGAGAGAGAATGCCATCTGCTTCTGATGGATATATGTACCCATCCTTGATATTGCATGATATAGATCCTGGAGATTAGTCTCTTTGTGGTTTAGGTTTCTGAGTGGCTTGACCGCTAGCAGCATTAACAGACCAGCCAGAAATCCGCGAAACGGGCCAACAACTCGTAGCTTATTTTTCTGTCTGTAGGTTCGGAGGACTCTGTAGTCTAGGTACCTCGACATGTGTATCCTGCGCAACCCGCTCGGTCCGGTAACAACCCGTACCTATTGTTGACTCAACGTTAGGTTGCTTGTTCATTCAGCTCCAGGGCAATTCCGCATTCTCAAGTACCCCATGTTGATTCACACCAAGAATTCGAACCTGATCTAACCAGTCCTCGAAGAATATTGCCTCAGAACCTAAGCTGTGGCAACGAATTCATGTAAGTTCTTACAACAGCCGTTTATTGAGCCTCCCCTCCACGCGTCGCATCCTCCAGGGACTAAGCTTTTACCACTCCATGCGACAGTTCAGCCTAGGTACCTACAGAATGGCCTAGTAGCCCAGACAGCTTAGTACCCACGCATCCCCCCCAAGAGACTCCGCCGATCGCTACCGTTTCCAACACCACTCTCCTCCCCAATCTCCATCCATAATCCATCTCCCCCAGCTCTTACATACATCCCCAGTCCTGGGTTGTCTTTGTGTATCCGCCAGCTACAAGCTGCGACTTTCGCACGCACTCGCACGACTCACCTTCCTTTCAGTCTGAGCCAGCAAAAGATCGAGTACTCACCCAGCAAACAGAGTCGACGTTTGTTGGAGGACCGTCCAACCTTATTCCAGGCCTTAGTCTATCCTTTTGTCGAGACAGTTAGTTACCAGTCCCCGGGAAGACCGAGTCAGCACACCACAGTCCACAGTCTCACTACAGCTTTCGCCTCCCTTGGCTGTGTTTGTCGATCAACGATCCACAACCATCAGGTCCTCCACGACGAGCATCTCGACTAATTCTAGGCGACGGCCATAGCGACCACCAGCGAAGACGGAGTACGATCCCGAACCTTGACGTCGAGCCGACTTTTCAAGATCAAAGCGCTGGGGGCGAGCCTCATCAACTTCAAGTGGCTCAAATTTCAATTCACCTCTTCAGCACGACTTCCTTCGTCTGTGCCTTGCACTCAACCGTCCCAACGCAATCGACGATGCCGCGTCGCCGCGCTCGACCCTCCAATTCTTTCTTCTAGCCTGCCTATCATGAGGATCGCCATTCGTGAGCAGCTTGCAGCCCTCGTTCTTCTTGCCGTTCTCGTCTCCCTCGCCATTGTCTCTATTCCAACATGGACCTATGTCAATCGCTTTGTAGTCGACATCGAGCGCGAGGGTCTGCAGCTCACGGCTTCCCTCAAGGCATCCCGGATCTCTGCAGAGCTCGGCCTCATCGAGACCATTGCCATGACTATTTCTTCTCGAATCCTCGTTCAAACAGCATTCACAAATTTTTATAATACTGGTGACCGAAACTGGGAAGATGCCCGCGAAGATCTTGAGAGCGCACTTGCTGTCAGCACCAGTTCTGGTCTGTTGCAAGTAAGGCTATATTCGAGGAATGACACGGGCGCTTCCAATGGCGGTTTACTTAACGTGACCTCCCTTTCTGCACCAGAGATCATTCTGCCCTATGGTAGTCCAACTGGCTCCGAGATTCGACTCGGCGACACGGATGAGGGCTACCCACCGACCCTCTTCCCTAATCTTACATATATCAACCTTGAACGGCCAAGTTCTCAGCGCAATAACACAACAGCTTTTGCAGCCCAAGCATTCCCGGATGTTAGGATTGCCCGCGATGGTGGCTTGTTACTGGGGCCACTAGTTCTCAATGAGAGTGCCGCTCTCCTTTCCGTAACCATTCCTGTTCGGGACAACAACGATACTTTCATCCTTGGCTACATGACAGTGGTTACGCTTGCCGAGTCACTCACCGCGGTTCAGGATTCTCGTGAAGGATTGGGAAAGACGGGTACCGTCTTACTCATTGGCCCTACTGATCGGTCAAATCGGTTTAATAAAACTCAACCCGCCAGCAATGCGACATACACTCCCAACCGTGACGAATTTGGTAATGTGATGGTCAAATTTGTCCTTCCTCCTAAGAATCCAGAAGGACAGAAGGATCGTCATGATGTTCATCAGTTTGTCAGCGAGACTGGTAACAGAGCATTTCCTGTCAAGTATTACCCAGCAGCGTTCGATTCGTTCACAAAACATTATGATACTGTCAATAACGCCAGCGCTCTCCTCAACACACACAACGAGCAAAACGACCGTGTCGCTGTTGGATTTGCTCGAACGCAAACTCCTCTGGCAAACTGGACTGTCATCGTCGAGAAAGCCAGATCAGAAGCCTATAAGCCGATCAACACTTTGCGGAACATCCTGCTTGGAACCGTGTTTGGTACTGTCGGCTTGATAGCCTTGCTGGTCATTCCATGTGCTCACCTGAGTGTGTTGCCTATCCGAAAGCTCAAGGCGGCCACAGAAAAATCAGTCAATCCCCCTGGATACGAAGACTCATTCATCGATTCGGATTCCGAGTTCGGAGAGGAGATCCCAAGTTCTGGAGGACAATCACGACGATCGAAAAAACGAGGACCAATAGCGAAATTTATTCGAAAAATGCAGGGAAAGTCGAATGCGCCGAGTTCAAGCCGAGATATTGCCCGCCGAATGTTCAAAATCCCTGCAAAAGTCGATGACCGGAAGCACTTCGTTACGGATGAGCTAACTGAACTGACACGAACCTTCAACGATATGAGTGATGAATTAGTAAAACAATACCTTTCCCTTGAGGTCAAGGTGGCAGAGCGAACAAGGGAGCTGGAGGAGAGCAAGAAGGCAGCGGAGGCGGCCAATGAGAGCAAGACGCTTTTCATTGCCAATATTTCCCACGAACTGAAGACGCCCCTGAATGGCATTCTTGGCATGTGTGCCGTATGCATGGAAGAGAACGACATCGTTAGGATTAAGCAATCCTTGAAGACACTCTACAAATCGGGCGACTTGCTGCTTCATCTCTTGGAGGACTTGCTGAGTTTCTCCAAGAACCAGATCGGCCAGCAGCTCAACCTTGAACTGAGGGAATTCCGACTGGCCGATATCCGATCACAGATTTTGACCATTTTCGACAAGCAGGTTCGAGAAGGAAAGATCAATTTCTCGGTAGAGTTCATCAGCTCCGACAATATCGAAATCAGCACAAGTCCAGACAGAACAAATGGGGAGACAAGATTACCAGCACTTGGCCCCTATGGAACTGGAAGATTAAAAGACATGTGTCTATGGGGCGATCAACACCGAATACTTCAGGTCATCATAAACTTGGTGAGCAACAGTTTGAAGTTCACGCCTCACAATGGCAGCGTCTCAGTCCGCATCAAGTGTCTTGGAGAGGCAGAAACCGTTGCTGAGAATGAAAGCCGTACATCGTCAATATCGAAGAACTCGCGGAATAACTCACGAACTGGGCGTCCTCGACAACGTGGAAGCGTCAGCTCAGCAAACTCGGGAGGCTCAGGAAATCGAAACTCGATCCCGAAGTTCAAGGGCGGAGGAACTGCCTTGTCCATCAACCCTATGGACCCAAAGGCAACTCCTCATGTCCTGGTCCGGGAGCGATCCCCTACGCCTCCTCCACCAGGCGCCAGGTCGTATGTGTTTGAGTTTGAGGTACAGGATACTGGCCCCGGCATACCTGAGCATATGCAGCAAAAGGTTTTTGAGCCTTTTGTCCAAGGAGATCTGGGTCTGAGCAAGAAATTCGGTGGCACTGGACTGGGATTGAGTATCTGTCACCAGCTAGCAGGCCTAATGGGCGGTTCAATCAGCCTGCGTAGCACTCTGGGTGTCGGCACAACCTTCACTATGCAGATTCCGCTAAAATACGTGAAGGATCGGTAAGTGTGCACCAGCGAACTTGCTACAAAGTTACTAATAGTTAGATCCAGAACTTCTAGCACTGCATCGAGCAGTGTGAAATCCCGCCCAGCGAGCGTAGATGTTAGCGACATAGAGCCACAGCGTGTTGCTCCTGGTACCCCGAAGCCTGCAGCTGAAACCAAGTCAGCTGGTGCTCTCAACCCACAGCCTCGATTGGTCGGCTTAAGCCAACCATACTTTGCTGCTAACCCTCCATCTATCAAGAGTGCAGAACAAAGGATGGCAGAGATTGATCGTGCCATTGCCAGTAAGGGTGGCCAAGGCAGGCTACGCGTTCTAGTTGCCGATGATAATTCAACCAACATCGAAGTCGTCAGCCGCATGCTGAAACTCGAGGACGTTTACGATGTGACTATTGCGAAGGACGGCCAAGAGGCCTACGACCTGGTGAAAGCAACGATGGAGAAGAACCAGGCATTCGACGTGATTTTCATGGACGTCCAAATGCCCAACCTTGATGGGCTGCAAAGTACTCGACTTATCCGTGAGATGGGCTACACATCCCCCATCGTTGCTTTGACAGCCTTCTCAGAGGAGAGTAATGTGAAAGAATGCATTGACTCGGGCATGGACGAGTTTCTCGCCAAACCTATCCGACGGCCGGCCCTCAAACAAGTGCTGAAGAAGTTTGCAACAATCCCAGAGGAGCCGGAAGACGAGAAGCGCTCTTCTTCGCTGAAACCGAAGGCTAGGACGAATGGTAATGCCGTTCAGCCACGTAAGGAGGGCGAGAACGGCGCACCACGAGAGAAGCATGGATGAGCGCTTTACCCCTGATTTGCTGTGCACGTACAGAAGCCACAGCTAGGAACACGAGCGAAGAGTGACTCGTCCCGAAGACAGACATATCTGTACTAAAGGGACAAAGATCCCCATACACCATTTCAACCGACATACATCCCTTACATATTTGTTTCAAGTTGCAAAAGTCTAGCGGGAGGAATTGTCTTTTCTGGAGTTTGACCATTTTTCTTATCACAATTTTCAAGGGGGAAGCGGATCAGGAAAAGAACCGCTCCGATGTCTTTTGGCTTGTTCGGGTTACTTGTCACGCACGTTGACGAGCATCGCGAGCTCTTTATACTCTATTTTGATCGTATTTCTGGTTTTTGCCATCACATACAGTTGATCGGCGCGCACGTATATAGGCGTACACGTTTTGACCTATCATAGTTATCATTTGCACATGTTTGCGGATACTGGCAGTGGAATCCAAAGGAGGCATACGAGGAAAAGAGGGGACAGAGGAGAGAAGAAAGAAGAGGCGTATATACATACTGATGTACTTATATATATGCGCATAATACTGTGGCGAAGGAAGAACAGAAATTCGTCACTTGACACATTGCAATGACTCGGTGCATCTACTTCCTGTGATATGTTGAGACCACTAGAGGACAGTGGTAAAGTAAAGTTGGGAAAGCTACTTGATTATTTCTCCATTTCCGTCAGAGGCCTCTGACTACTAAAATAGGTATCAACCGCTATTAAGAGACTTGGACGCCGAAGCAATGCAGAGTTTCTACCCAGGAAGGCGCAGTGGCAGAGTGGTCTAATGCGATAGACTAGAAATCTATTCTCTTCGGAGGCGTCTGTTCGAATCAGGCCTGCGTCGGTGTTCTTTTTGATTACAAAGTATTAGGCCTGGAGTCAATATTTTTTTCTTCCTTTTTTTCTTTTTTTCCTTATTAAATAATACAAATATAGTAATAATTAGTTTATTGCTAAATAGTATTAACCTAATATTAAATATATATAAATCTTTACTTATAAAAATATCTATCTAATAGCTATTTAAGTAATACTTGGCTATGTTAGAGAATATTTCAGGGGTCTTTTACCCCAAAGACTCCTAGCCAACGGGGTCCGGAAGCACTGCCCACTCCGCCGTAGCGCATAAGCCACTAGAGGTGTTATTTAGGAAAGGTACATTTTAATCATGGACTTGCAGACACAGAAACTTCAACTTCTGGTAGGAACATAAAAAATTGGATAAAAGCCCATATTTCAGGGCCTGCCTGCTTTAAAGTCATTTTAAGCTCAACTCCGTTGTCCTACAATAGTGAAGCCTACCTAGGATGTGACAGGAATTCGAAGGAGACGGGCAAACCATGGACCTCAGGAGCTAGGTAGAGGTACGTACCTCTTCAGCACACAGGGCACCTACACGTAAGGCTTCACGAGCCACAGCGCGACCGTTCCAACCAACCATCCTATCCCCGTCAGCTTCATCCATAAGTCGCATCTTTTCCCCCCTTCACATATCGACTCCCTCCATCGACAAAAATACCCTCACATCGCGCAGGAGTAATTACAGACTATTCGTAGATTCTGACGACGATACAATGGCCGACGAGCAGCCCCGTGGCATCGACCACACTGATTCCATCGATTCGAATGATGGCCCGAAGCAGCCGGACAAGAAGAAGAGCCGTCGCCCTGCGAGTGAGTGTGCCTCAGGGATGCGCGCGATGCGGGAGAGAATTCATATTGATTAATGCCTCGTAGATACTGCCTTTCGACAACAGCGTCTAAAGGCCTGGCAGTATGTTATAACTACCTATCCTACCCTCATCCCATTTACTCAATCGCCCCCTCGATGCTGATACCTTGCGACAGGCCCATCCTTACACCCAAGACTGTCCTGCCTCTCTTCTTCGCCATCGGCATTATATTCGCTCCCATCGGCGGTGCTCTTCTATACGCGAGCGCTCAGGTACAACACCCTTGACTCGTCTCGCTAGACTATACCCGCCATGCGCAATTCTAATGCGCAATCCTAGGTCCAAGAAATCCGACTCGACTACACCGATTGCATTGAAAAAGCCCCCAACCTCACGGACGGCGGCGGCGGTTTCAGGGGTATGCCAAGCAGTGCTGTCAGCACCGCTTTCAAGAGTTCGAACACTTCAGTGAATGCGCAATGGGCCAAGCAGACCAACGTCAACGTCACGCTCGAAAACGGTGTCAACGTCACGAACCCTCGATGCCATCTCAAGTTCACCATTCCAGAGGAAATGGGCCCGCCTGTTCTCTTCTACTACCACCTTACCAACTTCTACCAGAACCATCGTCGATATGTCCTCTCCTTCGATACCGACCAGCTCAAGGGCCACAAGCGCTCTTACAGCGACATTCATAACTCGGACTGCACTCCTCTGTATGGTGAGGGCAACAAGCCTTACTATCCCTGCGGACTTATTGCCAACTCCATGTTCAACGATACCTTCTCCAGCCCTGTGCTCTCAAATCCTCCCAAGGCTAGTAGCAATGATACGTGGGTATACCTTATGCAAAACAACACGGGGATCTCGTGGGATAGCGACAAGGACCTCTATGGCAAAACCTCGTACAACTACACTGACATCATCCCCCCTCCCAACTGGCACGATCGCTACCCCAACGGATACACCGAGGACACGCCTCCTCCCAACCTCAAGGAATGGGAGGCTTTCCAGGTCTGGATGCGGACTGCTGGTCTTCCTACTTTCAGCAAACTGTACCAGCGCAACAACACTCAGGCTATGTGGTCTGGGACCTATGATCTGGTGATTGACTACCGTAAGCCATTGTTTTCTCATGGCGAACAAGCATATCTAACCTCGATATAGGCTTCCCTACTATCAAGTACAAGGGCACCAAGTCCATCATCATTTCTACTCGAACCGTTATTGGAGGACGCAATCCTTTCCTCGGCATTGCCTACGTTGTTGTCGGCGGTGTTTGTATTGTTCTCGGCACCGTGTTTACAGTTACTCATCTCATCCGCCCCAGGTTTGTCCCCTACTCTGACAGTCATTGACCTTATGCTAAATCCATGATAGAAAACTTGGAGACCACACTTATCTCTCGTGGAACAACGCCCCTGGTGCAAAGTCTGGCCCTAGCACTGCCGCCGCTTCGGGTCGCGATCTCCGTCCTGGCGAAGCTTAGACAGCTCGCGACGATTCGCGCGCTCTTCTCGCAGCTCCTACAAGCCCATCTCCCTCGTCTTTCAGATCACCGCCCAGTGCATCAGGTGGCCCCCTAGCCACTCCCTGATCTGCACCGTCCTAGGTCACGTTCACCATCAAGGATATGAGTTATTCAGTACTCAAAGGCTAGTAGATGTCGTTCTGAGAGAGTGCTTTTGATCATATTTGCTTGTCACGTTTCTTCATTATACGTCTTGCTGTGTTTCTGTACGACTACTCATTTTTGCGGTCTCCAACTGTTGCTTTACTTTTGGTTTCGTGAGACTTATGTCATCAAACATTGGTCTCTTACACGTGTGCTAGCTATGTTGGTCTCGTGTGCCTCTTCACCCATCAGGTACCTGTCCTTTTGAACAAGAAAATATAAGGAAAGGGGAAGGAGGAACAGCAAGAATTGTGTTTGCTTCGTACTTATCTTTATATGGGTAAGGAGTTTGGGCGCGTTGCGACTCGGGAATAAGGATAGAATGAATTGAATTATCTATGTACTCTCGAGTTCAATCACAAGATCTGACGTTTATAAACACAATAGATTGGATGCTATGCTGCCTGAGGTGTGGGTTGTCACAGAACAACAATCCTACGACACCAAAAAAAAAAAAAAATTACAATGCAAAATCGCTTCAAATCATGAATTATCTTATTGTGACTGATACAGCTGCCCTTGACCCATCCTGACCATACCGATATCGATATCGATGAGCGAAAGGAAATATAAAAAAGATCCTCACCACCAGACCAGCTATTTGAGATATGATGATCCGAAGCCTCCATATCCCCTTGAAGGGACTCGAGGACCTGTAGCTAAACGTAAAAACCAAGTAGGAAAATTGTATGTTTTTAGTACAAATGGTGAAGCAACCAACCAACCAGCGTCTCCTCATCCTAAGTTCACGCCCAGAAATATCATCTTCTCACCCCGAAGCCCATTCATTATTATGTCACCGTTTAGCGCTTGCGCTTCTTGCCTCCTCGGTCTTCATCCTCCATGGCACTCTCGCGATCGCGCTTCTTGGCCTTGCGCTCGAGCTCATCCCAATCCTCACCCTCTTCGTCACTGTCGAGCTCTGCATCTTCATCGTCATCGCTTGCATTGCTGCCGAAATCGGATCCTTCGTCACTAGATTCAGACTCCTCATCGAATTCGTCCTCGTCCATCTCAAAGGCCGATTCTTGCTCAGACTCACCCTCGCCATCGTCATCGTCAGAGTCAGCTTGCAGGAAAGACCAACCACCATCAGCAAAGAACTGGTGCGTGTCTGCAGTGACCGTCTTCATGATAGTTGGCCAGTTGAGGTTAAGAGGGCCTTCTGTGTAGGCGATATCGGAGGAGTCGAGCCATTCCTTGACCTGGTCGAGGAACTCGACGGGGATGGTGTTGACGTGGTAAGGGGGTCGTGTAAAATCCTTGAAGACAAAGACCATATCAAAGTTCTTCAGGCCGAACTGAACACGTTCCAGGTGGGCAATCTCGACTTCCTCAATGGTGATGACCATAAAAGGAGGCTCGACAACCTGAATGAGGCAGTCCGTGGTAGGTTGCACAAAGACATTGCTTCGGAATGGCACACCATGAAAGCCAAGATCACGAACGGGCATGTCGACCTCGATACCTTCGTTGCGACCAGCCTCGGCAATCTTCTGAGCAAAGCCTTGGAATAGTCGATCCAACTCGGCTCTGCGACGTCGTTCCTCTTGTTCTGCCTCGAACTCATCCTCGTCACCATAACGGTACTTCCGCTTGCGGTTACCCGTCTCATCGAACTGAATGTCTGTGGCTTCTCGGTAGAACTGAACATCCTTTGTCTTCTTCTTGTTGCCAACAATGATCGGGTCCTTGAGATGAATATGAATGATAACAATCAACTCGTGCTGACAAGGTTGGAAAAACAGGTGTTTGACGTTGGAAAATAGTATGTCCACTCGGTGTTGTGCGTTGAGCGGTGAGATATATCGAATACCGTTCTGATGAATCTCGACCTTGCCTGGTACTCGCTTGCCTTCCATCGCTGGGCGGATATAGACATTGTCCAGCACAGCTGGTCGTCGGTCTGGGTATTGGTTAGTATCGACTGATCCGGAAACAGGTTCAGCTTTGACTTACTCCTTATCTCGACGAGTTTGTCCTGCTCGACGACATCCTCCATGTCCTTCTTTTCCTGCTCCTTCTTGACCACATCGCGCTTCATGTTGGAGATCTGAGTCGCTATTTCATTGTATCTCTCACCGACAGACGATCTGAAGGTCAAACTTCGAACAAAGTGCGCCGATGCATCCTCAAAGGGCTGGTCATCCTTTCGGCCTACGCCCTGACCAGGGGAAAGGAAATTGATACGCAAGAATGCCCAATCACCCTCGTCGCTTTTACTCGCGTTTTTGATAGTGTTGATGTGGAAAGGAACAGGGCGGCCCATAATGGGCAAAACGACTGTGTTGTTCCTGATATCGACAACAACCTCGAGGTTCTTGATCTTGCTGGGAAACTGATTGTCTCTCTTGTAAGACTCGAAACGCTTGAACTTCTTGACCTCACCACCGTTCTGGCCACTCGTGGATTCTGAAAATCTGGCGAGACCCTCCCTTTGCTTTCTCGCTGCAAGTTCCTTCTGATGCTCCCGTCGCTTCTTCTCAAGGTCGTCGTTAGCGACTTGGGTTGTGCGTTCTGAGCGAAGTCTTGTGCTTGTGATGTTCTTGGTCGCAACGGCGCCAACTCGCGAGTCCTTCTTCTCCTTCTTAGGGGCAGGCTCTGCTTCTTCATCATCCTTGAAGAAGAACGAGTTGGCATCGGCGCTTGTTGGGGCCTCAGCTGTGAATACCACGGGCTCTGCCGAGGTGACTCGAATGGTGTCGGTCAGGACGAGCGCATAGATCTTGCTGTTCTTGTCCTGGGGGGACGGGTTCTCGATGTCTTGGAATCCAGTATTGATAATAAGAGTCATACCGTCCTTCAGAACCCGCTGGTTCTTGGCGTTAAGGATCAAAGTAGGATCCTTGTTCTCTAATCCAATACCCCAACCAACGTTCTTTAGAAAATGCTTCTCCATATCTGGCTTCTTGCTCTTTATAATGCTGATGGCCCTACCATAAACCTCCTTCGCTGTCATACCGTCACGAATCTCCTTGATGATAGTGTTGTGGATGAGAGTAAGGAGCTTATAGTTGCTCTCCTGAGACTTGTTGGGGTCGACAAGGTAAGTTCGGGCGATGGTAGAACAGTATGACTTGTATCGAAGCCCCATGGCGGCAATGATGATGTTCGCGTGGAGGTTTTCGTCGTTGGGTTCACCGGCAAATCGAAGATCGTACTTGCCACCACTCTGGATCGAAGGTCCCAGAATCCAGTCCAGCTGAGCGGGATCGAGGTCCGAGGGAAGTTTGCCCTTGCTAGGCAACTCGACTGTCTTCCAGAATTGGTTGTCGTCGAGCTTCTTGTCGACCTTGTCGGCGAGTGCAGAGTGTTTGACTTTCTTTTCAGCATCGAGGATGTTGGACATTTCGTCAAGGAAGTAGGGGGTCATCAAGGCAACACAAGCCTTGGAGGCGGTTCGCATGGCTCGGAGTTCGCTCTCGTCCTTTACGGCAAAGGCGTAGGTAGAAAGGGCGGCGGATATGTCGACCTGGGTCACATCCTTGCATTGATCGTTGAAGAGCTTCTTCCACTCATCGACGAAGGGTCCTCGGGAGGTGTCTTTGGCAATGGTGCCAACCTTATTCTGAAAGGAATTTGTTAGGACTGAACGACAATCAATCTTCAAGCGACTTACTCCTGCCTCCTTAATCTTGTCGGCAAGCTTAAGGAAGAGTTTCTCGTTTTCGGCGGCATCCTTGCCTCGCACAAGGACTTCGATTGGGAATCGACCCCCTTTCAACTGTTCTAGATGCTTGGCTAGAATGGATTTAGCATGAGTCATTTCGCGCAGGCAAAAATGCGGTCGCACCTTTCTTGGCTGTTGTGAGGATGTACAACGTGTCCAAGGTGAATAACATAAGGGTCGTCGGAAACTCGTATCCAAGAAGCCAGAACTAAGATATTGTTAGTACATGCGTCTCGTATTCGTTTCGAGTCGTCGTGGGATCGCATACGTGAATCGCATTGTTCTTGTGGAATTCGGGGATCTCTTCAACCTTGCCCATCATTACAATGAGGGACTGAGCACCGTTGAACAGGCCATCCTTGGAGCGCAGGTCATTCTTCCAGGCAGTGACAAAGTGGGAGATGCGCTCCTGGAAGAGCTTGCTGTCAATCTTGATCTCGGCCATCGTTTCTGATGGAATCGTGATCCAGAGTGACGGGGGAAAGCTAAAGGAACAAAGAGCTGATGACGGGAGGTTTCGACGACGCGAGAAAAAGTGAGGTCGCGTTAATGATCCAAGCTGGAGCTCCCTGTCACGTGATGTCCCGCAACGCGTTCCTTGGGTGACTGATGATGCAAGCTACCTAGTACTCCGTAAAGCCTGATGAATTAACCGTGGCAGGGCAATACTCCAAGCCATTAACAGTCCGAGCTTTCTTCAGGTTTCCTCAGTCTAACTTAAACCTCTTATGAGTTTGCCCCTCTTCGTACGCGAAAAGAGTGCAAGTTTCGAGAGATGAAAGATTGCTAAAACGGAGTTGAGTTGGTGGAGCAACCAAGTCTAGCAATAGTTAGGGAGGGATCTTGAGATGATGGTTCCTGTCCTGACGATGAACACGAACCTTTCTAAAGACGTCGGCATTTGTGGTTCACTTTCGCCGGCTAATCCAGAATGCGCCACAGATGTGTAAGTTGATCTCTTTGAATATAGTCTCCAACTTCAACGCAGCCAGTGTCTCGTAACGCCTCTTCTCACCTGAGATCTAGTAGTGGAGTATTGTCAATGCTGTATTTTATTTAGGCCAGTAATAACTGACTACTATATTTGCTCACGCTTCTCATATATCGTCTTCGATAACATGAGTGAAGAAGATCGAGGGCATTCGAGAACAAGCATAGAGCATACACATTCCCTTTTTGTCCTACCATCAGCTCACTCTAGATACTCATCAGCAACATATTGAGGTCCGAGCACAGTGCTAGAGCTCTGGAAATTCAATTCATGGTCTTACTTAGATTTAGAGCTCACTCAGTATCCGAGGTTGAGAGGAGCCGCTTTTCTACCATGAATGCGCCGTGATTGAGACCGCGGAACGAATTGCATGAAATAGCGACGACGACTTATACTACAATCCTTATATTCAACCTGAAAAGACTTGATTGTGGCACGGAAAACTTCTTTGTATTCTTTCCGGTAGTTTTCAGACTTACTACTTTTCACGCACAATCTAGAAACATCAAACGCTAAATGCCGGAATTAACCTCCGTGTCGGCGCCGGTTTTCGGGAAGTGGAGTCGGGAGTTGCGATTCAAACCCGACCCCGCGTATGCCCGGGTGAACATATAACCAAACGCGAATATCTTCTCACAACCTGTTTGCTCAACCTCAACTACTCTGTAACTTATAAAACACACAGTTTCCCTGTGGTAACATCCTCTCTAAACACTCTTATTTTCACATCGACTTAGACAATACTATCTGCCATCATGCGGGTTCCGTATGTATCCAACCCTCCCGAGACCAAGTCTGAGGAGCATGCCGCCATTGTAAAGCGCATAGAAGAGCGCCGCGCCCCTCGACCTCTCCAATCTCTGGATTTGGCTCTTCTCCACTCCCCTCACGTTGCTGATGGCTGGAACTCATTCCTCGGCGCTGTTCGTACTAAGACCTCTCTAAGCGACGACATTCGGGAGCTTGCAATTTCACGTATTGCGGTGTGCAACAAGGCCTGGTACGAATGGAAACACCATGCGCCGCTAGCTGTCAAGGGTGGTGTGTCTGAGGCTGGACTTGAGGCTATCAAGGGAGAGGAACTTGGTGAGCGGCCTGCTGAGCTGTCAGAGAAGCAATGGGCTGTGCTGTTGTACACGGATGAGATGACGAGGAACGTTCAAGTCAAGGATGAGACCTTTGATCGTCTGCGTGAGTATTTCAACGAACAAGAGATTGTCGAAATCACAGCCACGGTAAGACAGTCCCTTGGCCCTCTGTAGTCCTCAAACTTATCCTGACACCAACAGGTTGCATGCTACAACTGTGTAAGCCGTTTCTTGGTGGCACTTGACGGTAAGCAAACATCATAAATTCATCTCCTGTCTAAGTAGAACTAACAATGCTACAGTCGGGGAGAGAAATGGTACCGGCCCCGAAGCTATCTATGGTCATTGATAGACAATTGTGTCCTGCCAATTTCCAGAAGCAGCAGCAAATTAAAAATAAATAAAAAAAAGAAGAAGAAGCATGTCTTAATTATGAATAGTGATTCATAAGACACAGAACAAACAGAGTGTTAGAATAAGACAAAAACAACAGTACTAAGGGAATACCACGACTTAAGGCCGTGGAAAGGGGTATCATCCCATCTACAGAAGTGAAGTGAAACTAAAGAACCAAACTCCTCATAAACAAAGCCCCCAAGGCCCCATCCCCGCCAAACCAACCCGTCGTTAATCGTTTCTCATTCAACCATGCCTCCTGTGGTCGTGGTGAGTGTCCGCTGTCATGCTGGGCTATGCTGTTTTGTAAATATGTTGGCGGCCACCTGGTCGCACTAAGAACGCCGTGTAATGAGGATTGTGTAATGTCCATGCTGCATCGTCGCACTTGACAGCCTGTAAGTGTTATGCCGTGTCGCTGTAACCAGAAACCAAAATGAAAAGAAAACCATGAAGTCTAGGACCAAACCGATGCTTCAAGATCATGGAGACTTGGAATATGACCTTGACATTGCGCGCTCAATAGAAGCATGACGTTGATGCATTTTAGGCGATGTTTGTAGTTCCTGAACAACTCCCGCCCAACCCTTACGGCTAGGTTTTGGTATTGGCTCTGGATGGTTAACGAGAGCCTGGGTAGTCAAACTGCGCAAGGGAGGACGGTTGATGATACCCTCCATTAAGCCCCTAGGAAGAGCAGGACGGGTTGGCGTTTTAAAAACCGATGGCTTTTCCAGATCCCTTGCCGTAGGTAGAGGCGGCGAAGGCGGCGGCACAGAGGGTTTCTCACGAGTAGTGGTGCTTGTTTGTGATGCGACGACGCCCATATAAACGACAAGGAAGCGCATGCGTAGCATGTCGAGTCTGCGAACCCGGTCCTCTAACCTCGATCGCTTCGACGCCCACAACAGCCTGGCGGAAGTCTTTAACTTGGTGGTGTCCTCCTCGATCACCACACTATTGATATCCTCACGCAAATCATCGCCCGTCTTCTGAATCTCCCTTAGGAGCCGTGTCAAACGTATCTTATCATCAAGGCGCTGCACCTTTGCGACGTCACGATCATAGCTCTCGTTCTCCTGGACGGAAAAGTCGGCAGTGTCAAGAAATGTTGCAATTTCGAGCGGCGCCGCTTGGTACGCGGCCGTGTAAGAGGAGATGATCTGGGCGAGGACGATGAGGGACAGAATGACAGCGATCAGAATGAGGATGATAGTCCACTGGAGGAGATTGAACTCGGCCATGGTTGAGCAGAGCGTCTATATGGCGAGTCGAGGCGGAGGGCGAAGCTATCGCGCATGGTCCTTGGGGAGTTGTGTGTTTGTGGGAGAGAAAGGGGAGAGAAGGGGAAGAGGCGCACACAATATGCAGGTGAAAGGCAAGGGACATGAGCGATGACGACGGGAGGAACAAGCGCAAGCGCAGCCAAATTCAACAACCCCAACAATCATGCTGTCCAGTACAAGGACAGTATCTTAACCTATCAAAGAGAACCCGCGCGTTTGTGTGCGCTCTAATTAACTAACAGAGGCACCTAATTTCTAGGCTCATACACTCCGTACACAAGCCGAGCTTCCATATTCGTGCTGGACCACTTGGTGCAGATGGCTGGGGATCGAGAAGAACCCCCCCTGCAGGTGCATCTGCAACTAACGATAGCCCATAGAGACAGGGCAGGGTATTTAAGTCAGTCAGTCATCACATGGTCATGGCCAGTCCAGTGGGATGCAATGCGCGACTTGATGGCGTTGTAGTTGTCTGACTGATACTACTTTGCAAGGCCCATAAGAATGGGTAAGCGTGAGGTACCGTGATGATGAGGTTCGCGGAAGTGCCGGGCGGAAGAAACGGTCAGTAGGGCATCTGGTGATGCTGACTGATGGTGGTTTACACAAAACGTACTCAAGAACGATACGTAGCCATCACAATAAGAGGATGCACCTCAAGCCTGCTCAAGATTGGCAGTGTCCAAAGACTAATGCTGCGTTGCCGAACCGTCCAGCGGGTTTTCACCTTGCATTGGCGGATGGATTGCATTCCGAGTGGGTTCATCTGCAGGTTGAGTATCACCATCAGTTGGATGTGACCAATTCTTGCAGGACACTATGCTAGGCTTATTTGAGTAGTGTCTTGGATCCTCAGAGCGCCCAAGCCCATAAAAGCATGGATATCGAGGTCTGGAATTAGGGTTAGGAGAAGGGTAGTACCTTGGTGGATCAAGTCTAGCCTAGGGCTTGAGGAGAAAGAGAGCTGAAAGACATTAGTTTGTTGAGGTGAAAGTTATGAAAGACATCTAGTGCAGTAATACATTCCATGGCTAGGTACTTAGTATATGGACAACGCATCCCCTGGTGATTCAAAATCATGGAGGGGTGAAGAGAAGTTGGCTGGGTTGGCGTTGTTGGCATAAGTAGGAATAAACTTGATTCGTTAGGTACTGAAGGCTTTAGCCGCTGTCAGTTTGGCACCCAGTAAAAAGTTCGCGGGCCGTTGA
Organism: Fusarium bactridioides; assembly: GCA_013623355.1. NCBI lineage: Eukaryota > Fungi > Ascomycota > Sordariomycetes > Hypocreales > Nectriaceae > Fusarium > Fusarium bactridioides. The sequence goes on from JACCKW010000652.1 coordinate 54,326, forward strand.
ACGCGTGAGCCAAGTGGTGCCAATGGAATTATCCTCTTCTCTCCTCTCCCTTGTCCCTTAGGCAAGGTTCTGACATCCCACTGACTTCATCGATGCCCTGTACCTGCGCCAGTCTTGCAGCTTATCACAATCATCAGATCTTTCTCCACTGATATCGCCTGTTCCTGTATTCTCTATTGCACCCCTTCCTGCTCCCAAGAACCCTCAACAATATTACAAACCTGCTCATGGCGACGACTACATCGACGGTGACGGCTGACCCCGCGCCGCAAGCGCACCAGTTTCCCCTCCCAAAGATCCTCGAATACCCCGCGTCGACCCCGCCAATCCTCATCACTCAAGGCGCCGAGGGTCGCCTCTACAAAACCACTTACCTATTACCCGATATTCCCTGCGCCCTCAAGTATCGCCCTCCTAAGCCCTGGCGTCACCCGATTCTTGATCAGCGGCTCACGAAACACCGGATCCTTTCAGAAGCTCGTATTCTTGCAAAGTGTCGCCGCGATGGGGTCCGTGTACCAGCTGTGTATGCTGTGGATGAATCTGCTGGGTGGTTGATGCTGGAATGGATATCCGGCGGTCCTGTTCGAAAGAGCATCAATGAGCGGCTCGGAAATAGAACTGAAGGCATAGAGAGCGATGCTGAGCTGAAGGACCTCATGCGAAGGATCGGTACTGCTATTGGCAACATGCACAAGATCGGCATCGTCCATGGTGACTTGACCACAAGCAACATGATGTTGCAACCCCCAGCTAACCCCCAAGATGGCAATTCTTTACACGGAGAATTGGTTATTATCGATCTGGGTCTGGCCAGTGGAAGTATATCAGACGAAGACCGGGCAGTGGATCTCTACGTTCTAGAGAGAGCATTTGGTAGTACACATCCAAGAGCAGAGTGCCTCTTTCCGGAGGTGCTTGAAGCCTATGGCCAGACCTTCAAACAGGCCAAAATTGTTCTCAAGAAGCTAGAAGACGTGCGGATGAGAGGCCGCAAACGAAGCATGCTAGGGTAAACAAAAAGAAAAACAGAAAAGCCGTCTTGCAGCCAATTTCCCTACCATAGTGTCTAAACTCCGTGTATCTGATGCTCGCTGTTTTGCAAAAAACAAAAACAAATGGACAAATGATGCCACTACATTCCATCTTATGTGGCTTGGAGATCCAATATGCCAGCAACCCAATGGTTCATCATCTCTTCCTTCTTCTCTTTCTTTGTCTTTCCTCTCTTTCCCGACCGTCAAGGAATTTGTCCAACTATGGTGCCACCAGCTCCGCTCCAGCGAAATATCCCTTATTCTCTATGACACCTCGATCCTGTACGAATGCCGTGTATCGTACTACCCATTCCGGGACAATTTCTCCAGTCAAACCCGCACCGCTATTACCGGGATCAGCCAGGAGACCTGCGCCCTTCGGCCCGTGGCTAAGGAGTTCTCGAAGAGTGCCGTGCGGAAGAATATCGATGCAGTCGTTGTGAACATGCAATTCCACGCCTTCTTCCTCCGCTAGCTTTTTCAGTGGAGGTGGGACATCGCAGCAGTTTCGCAGGTTGATCTGGTCGATGACGGGCCGGACACTCGCACGCTTAATGAAAGCGCCAAGTTTCTCGCTACCAAACTCGGCCACAGCAAGACGCTTCACGAGACCTTGCTTGTGCAGGCCCTCGAATACTTTCCAGGTCGCAAGCTCCTCTTCAAGGTTGCCCTGTTGAGCATTGGTCTTGTCCGCCTCCCATTCGCAGTTTCCTTCGAACGAAATGCCAGGAAAAGATACAATCAAGAGGTCGATGGTTTGAATGCCGAGTTCTCTCCGGACCAAGTCCAGAGCCTCTTTGACATGTTGTTCCCGAGCAGCTACTGACATACCCGAGAGAACAAAAAACTTGACAGTGATCTCATATTGACTGGGTTCCTCTTGGAGGCCCGCAGCGTTCCAATTAATGCGAGGAACGTATAGCGCATCGCCTTCTTGTTCAGTCCAGAGGTCGACGGCTGTGTACTTGCCTTTGGGCATGTCGCCGTTCGTGAAGCCGTTTGTTTCTTGCGCATCGATCGCATAATCGCGCTGGGCTTCAGCGATGTTGTCACGCAAGGAATTGACGAGTTCGAGGTTGGATCTGTTATTGCCGGGTTTGCGGATAATGGAGGGGCCTGCCAACATGACATTGCTGTCGAGAGGGGTTTTGTAAGCATCCATTAAAACTGCAGAGAAGTGAGATAGATACATACGCAGTAGATAGAATAAGTCTTGTCATGGTGAAACTACGTGAGATGATTGAAATACGAGAGATATAGCCCCAGCAAACAAATGAGAAGAGAATGGTTCGAGGAGAGACTTTTAGTAGACAAGAGGGAAATTTTCGCTGTCGGGGTCTTCGAGGCGTAATAAACTCGGACACACCAGTATTAAATCTGCAGACCAAGTACCTACCTTACCTAGTCTATCTCAAGGCGCGCACACTGCTGAAATACGTGGGGTAAAGCAGATAGCTTAGTAATGTCTAATTATTTGAGGTCGCAGTTATTAATCATAAGCGAAGTTTGAGGTTTGTGTAATGATTCTACTGTATTTATGTTCGTCATGGCTGCAATTATCGAATCATTGTTACGGGACAGAAGTGAGTGGGAGGCTGGCTCTGAATGGCCATGAAAAGTTTGGGACCTGACACAGTAGGACCGCATAGTTGCGTGCTTGATAAGTGAGATGCCTAATTGATGACAGGGCCCATTATCATTTGTTTCACGGTACTAGAGTATGTATAAGGTCTGAGATTCGTTTATCATCTTCTGTGTACGTGGGGTTTAAGTATGTGCCTACCTTACCTACCTATAGTAGGTAGGTACAGTAAGGCATATCGGCACTGAGGTATATGGACTATTTGTAATGTGCAGAATGATGAACTGGGTGCCAATTACAATGACATTGACCGGTTCAGTTACTTGGTAATTTCTTTGTTAGAGACAGGATCGAATAATATAACTTCAGAGAGGTAACTCGCCCTAACTTTAGCTTGCCTAAGTATCTGTAATAAACTTAGATGGCGCCTGGCGCTCTCTTCCCGTCCCATCGATATAGCAACTCAGTGTAGCCACCCACTGAAATGACCCGCTGAGAGGGGGTTAGGCGGATTGGCTGGAGCCTGGACCACCTCACCTCACTTCATCATTGGGCTTGTCAGCCTGAGCCAACTCGTCACCAACCCGCCAAAATTGCTTCCGTGTCCACCTTGAAGCCAAAATTGCTTCCTCCGTCATCTTTCGAAACCTCTCCCTGCCTTTTATCTGCACGCCTCCAAGCAGGCTCGATATACCATCATGGCCATTCAGTATGCTTCTCCGTGGTATACCAACTCATTTCGCCTGCTGACCGAGAGCCAACTATAGATATCTCATTCTCCTATCCCGTCAAGGCAAAGTGGTGTGTCTTGGTTACTCACATGCGCAGCTTCAACAGCGCTGACTAGTCTTGACAGCGTCTTGCCAAATGGTTCACAACACTCTCCCCCAAGGATAAGGCCAAGATCGTCAAGGATGTATCTCAGCTTGTGCTCGCTCGAAGAACGCGCATGTGCAACTTTCTAGAATATAAGGGTCAGTTTCCTAGCCCCTTTGTTTTGATGACATAGAGCTAACCATCAACGTAGATACAAAGATTGTCTATCGCCGATATGCATCACTCTTCTTCATCGCCGGATGCTCTTCCGAAGATAACGAGCTGATCACCCTCGAAATTATCCACCGATACGTCGAGCAGATGGACAAGTACTACGGCAACGTTTGCGAGCTCGACATCATCTTCTCTTTCACCAAGGCATACTATATTCTCGACGAAATCCTCCTCGCCGGCGAGCTGCAGGAAACGAGCAAAAAGAACATTCTTCGCTGCATCGGCCAGCAGGACTCCCTTGAAGATATGGAGGTAAGTCATGACCAGCTTGATAAACTATGAAGTTTTGTGATAGCC
>JACCKW010000653.1:0-23314 GCA_013623355.1 Fusarium bactridioides
TATATATAATATTATTTACCTAACTATATACCTAGGTAACTAGGTATTAAGCTATTATTAGGTACTTATAGGAATTTTAAACCCTATTTAGAAGCAACATAACTTATTATGCTAGATTTATTGTCATAAAAATCTCCAGTCGGTTTTCGCTATAGTGATGGGGAGGCATTGTGATGTAATGTTCAAGCTTTGAACAGGGTGTGACATTGGCAGTGAATTGTTGGGTTGATGCATTATCACAGCGGCATACAAGATTGAGATAATTGAGTATAAAACCACAAAGCTAATGCCGACAATGTCGGTTTTCTTTTCGAGTCACTGGATGAGTGACTACCTGCTTACATAGAAAGTTGATAGTCAAGCCTTCTTGCTCCGTAAGCAATTGCATTCAACCTCCCCCATTATCTAAACCCCGCTTTCTTCTTCCACAGCTTCCATCCATGCATCCAGTTCTCGCTCTCCAAATGAAAGGAGCTTGATAGTGTCTCTGGCCTGATCCTCAAGGAACGTCTCCCCCTCGCTGTCGGGTGAGAACACATACTGGACGCCTGTCTGCTCGCCGACATTGTCGGAATCCTTGACCTTGAGGACACAAGCCTCGGTAAGCTCCCGAGGACTAGAGCGCTGATGATAGTACATGTTGGGCTTATCGGCGATGGTTCCGATGATGAGGGCGGCGTTTCCATACTTGGTAAGCTCCTTGGGAAACTTTCTGTCTGTACGGCAATACCAGATGAGCTCCTGCCACTCTGAGCTTGGCCAGAACACGCGTAGGAGATTGGGAGGATTCATTGCTTCAATGACGCTATTCCGAACTGCGATCTGGATTATGACGACAGATGCCACACCTTCTCGGCGCTTTGCCCAAGCAGCGTATCTCTTGGCCACGTATAGGTCTGGGGTGAAATAGTACATCCTCTTGACCCTGCTGAAATCGGTCGGAGCGGGTGATAGAATGACTGAGAGGTTGTCGAGAGCACCCTGGGAATCGAAGAGGCCGTTGATTCGTCCTTGGTCCACCCCTTTGTATAGCGTGGTGAGACCCGGTGCGTTTTGAGCCGCGATAGCGCTGGTAGAGCTACAGCTGTCGATCTTGACGCCCGAGAGTGCGTCCCGCTGCATGCTTGAGAAGCTGCGTGTCCCTGAAGATGCGTGTCCACTGCCAGACGCTGAACTATAAGGTTCGATGTTAGTTTGAAGTCCAAAGTAAAGTAATAAAGAATTGATACTATCATAAGAACTTGCTGTGGTATTGCAAGAACTTGGATATGTATAAGGCGAACTTACCTTGATTCATGATGTTGTCCCTGTTGTCCCTGTTGCCCAGAGGCTCGCTCACGCTCAGCCGATGCTCGCTTGATGTCCTCGAGGCCCGCGTAACGCATTTCGATGGTGTCTCGAACCCAACCAATACAAGTGCCGCTTAAACGTATGCTCTTGAAATGAGGGTCCATAATGGCATGCTGGAGCTCAGTTGCGATGTCGTGTTGCTCCATGCAAGAAAGCCAAGCGGAAGAGTCGTCCTCCCAGACATCATCTGTGAATGGACTGCCAGTATATCGCTTCATCCAGTCGAGGAACGAGATCTCAAGTGTGTTCGAACGGTCAGGGTCAGTCTCGCGAATGATGAAGCCGGGTGGCCAGTCAACCCAGCCGCTCCAGATCTCGGTGGCTTTGTCGCTGTTGAACCCGACATACTCAATAGTAGTTTTGGAGATGAGCATCTCCGGGATGGTCGCAAAAGCATCCGGGCGCGATCCGACATTGACGTCGAGAGGAATGTGCTTGTTCTCTTCATCGCTTGAGCGATTCAGACGCCGTTTGTGAACTTGTATAGAACCATTCGGGGGAGTAGGAAGATTTACAAGGCCAAGGTTGATAAGCCGTTCTGCATCTCCGGGCGCGAGGATCTCAGTGCTCCCGAAGGAGCTGTGGCGACTCATGGTCTGATCCAGTGGAGATTGAAAGAAAATATGAAGGAGGAAGGTTGAAAGGTTGAGAATGGGATGAGGTGGGCTTTATGTACCTAGATATTGGTCACGTGAATAAACTTGAATCAGTGTGATTCAGTGTGGTTCAGTGTGGTTCAGTGTGGTTCAGTGTGAAAATTAAAGTGCACCAGTCACGTGTCTTCATTCGCTCAGCAACTGAAAGTTATTGTTTAACTTTAGTGTACCGAGGTGACTCTGGTTCCCATCGGTGTTATTCGTAGTTGGGATTTAAGTTCTGTCCGCTGATTTAAGCTCTCAGCCACAAGTCTCAACTGTAAATAACAGACCCAGCTTACAACTTAAATATTAAATTAAAGATACTTGACTAGGTAATTTCTATGGCGTACAGCTGATAAATTTGAAATTTACATAATTAGTCTTTAGCCGGCTTTGGAGACATATGAGATGGCCAACATGTGGCAACTGGACCTTATCCTCATTTTATGATTTTGGTCTCTGAGACGTATCTCGACTTGCTGGCACTGGGTGAAGCCACCGCCGACTCTAAAGATAAAAAAGAAGCAGAAAGGAGGAGAAAGAGAAAGAGACGCTGGCATTGTCGGAAAGGAGAGAGATCCAACATTGTCAAGAAAAAGGGGAGATGCCAACACTGTCGGAAATGGAGGGAGATGAACCTGTCTCCAAGAGAGCAATACAAACGCTAGTGCCCCGGCCTTAGAGTTGTGTAAGATGCTTCAATCACTCAGGTCGGCCAAGAAAGCTTTTGTAAGCAAGGACGCAGGGAACTTTGCCTCCTGATAAGGACTTTTTACTACCGGCGTAAGTTCACAGGAGATACCTGCTATACTGAAGACATTACAAATGCTAAATGCTGGTGATAACTTGTGACTTTTATATACATGTGTCGCGATGTGCCTGAGATGCACTTGAGATGCGCTTAAGATATTGTCGAGATTAAGCTCCAAGGCCTTGTCGTGTAAATGAACTCGCCCAAGTCAACCCGGTCAAATTATTTCCCGCTGTAGTCAATGGTTAGTGATTCACAGTCGTTGATTTTGGCGTACTGAAGGAGACCTGTGAAATTTTCTCGACACAGAAATTCTCTTCCTTCTTCCATCTCAGAGATTTCTCCCCTTTTCTGTCAAAACACTGATCCGCGTTAAGACACCGACCCTTACTGAATCACTGACCCCTATCGCATCACGTGAGCCGCCTCTACTGCAGCTATTTAATCTCTCTCCTCCTCCTTCTTCACTTTTAATCTTTCCCTTCCTTTCATTCCTCCACCCCTCCCGCCATCACCCTCCCGGTGATACCACTGCCGTCACATCGCCAGATAAGAGCTGGTAAGTTGATCAATCAATTCATGCGCTTCATATGAATATGAATTTGAAGCACTCAAGCCCCCGATGATTGACTGATCAGTTCTTCTAGCCTGTGAATAGATCAAACACGACAAGCGCAACCTGAACACCTGCCTACCATCATGCCACAAAGAGGAAGCGTAAGTTGGCTCACTCCACTTGAGTCTCATGCCTTGAAAGCTGACAGCTCTCTCCAGCCCCCTCGAAAGAGACCGAAACTTACCCACAATGTCGGAATCACACCAGCCGCCCCCCAGCGCGAGTCCCTGCTGGATGTGAAAGGCGCCCTTCTGATCCCTGAAGTTCGATTGAACGTCTACGGCAAGATGGTGGAAATCGAGTCAACAGCCCGGGGCTGGAAGCAGGATCACAAAGGACTTTTCTTATGTCCTGTCGACGCAACAGGACTGCCACCTTACCTATCGCACTCTATTACCAAGGTTTCTGGCCTGCACCAGGAATACCTGGTAGAAGTTTTCAGGAGAGTTATATTCGTCTTTACGTCAAGCCAGAGTATGAAGTTATTCTCGCAGTTCGTCCGTGCTCAATTTAACCTGAATGCAGCACAAGTACCCTATCTCCGCGCCCAGGCTAACATTTTCCACAGCAACTTATTCCTTCAAGCGACCCATCTTCCCCGACACAGAATGACCCAGATGGCTTATGGAGAGTATGAAGGAGCTTATCTGCATGTCAGGGCTTAGGTAGCCCAGATTATGTCTCTGTCGACTGCCCTCCGTGTTGAGATCCATATGTGCTGACCTTGGAGAAACTTCCGCTACCTTAAAGGGACGACAGAGCCCCTGAGACTCTCAAGCATTAAGATTGAGGTCACCTACAACGAGTTTGAGTGGACTCAAATTCCCGAGGTGGGTGGGATGAGACATTTCCTCACCAGCATGATGGTACATTCCATCAATGGACACGACTTGGATTTGGAAAGCAGGGAATTTCAGGCCAACATGTCACCGAACATGGCTGATACCCTTGCCCTTTATGGTAACCGGGGGTTTAGGGGATAGGAGTAAGAGAATTTTGAGGAGATCGATTCCGACATTGTCGGCATACATACATAGGCCAAGGAGGGCAACGATACTATACGTAACATCCATTTGGAGGAAATTGCTATGAAATTAGTTACAGAGATACCCGGTAAACAGAACTATCTCTCAAGAGAATATCCAGGCAATACTACTTCATTACTGGCTGAATTACTTTACTTCTCGTTACCACCAGCAGTGTAGATGATGTGGTAAATGAAACCAATGACAGGGACACTCATATTCAACCCCAATAACATAGACAAGGAATACCCATGTCTTCTCGTGCAATTCAACTGGATTGGGCGCACCTTGACTCTCCATCTTTCTCGTTGCCATGAAGATTGTTCTGTCTTAATTTACCGACCTTTATGCCCTGGCAGCACAATATCAACCTGCAGTTCGCTTTGAGTCATGCCTTTAGCTTGCTCGAGTCTGCTAAGGACATTGACAAATTTAGGTCATACTGAAAATGTCCCAAGCTGCGCCGTTACGCCAAATGATATTTACGAGCTACAATACACTAATTCAATGCCAGAGGCCAGTTTAATTAATTCAAAGTCTCGCAACTCTAACTTCACCAAATATTTACTGGGATTTCTAGACAAACTTCCCAGTTACACACCAGCAGCGGGGTCACGTGCATGTGGGTCTCGCTTAATCATCAGATAAAGAGCCATTCCACCTCGCTCTTCACATCTCAACTTTTTCTTCCTTCATAGTTCACAACATCAAACTTCCCGCGCTGCTGCTGCCTTTATTTTCTACAATTCTCAAGCGCAACTGCTCGAAGCCCTGATTGCGGCGCAAACTCTCCGCGTGAGTTTATTCTTTCAATCTACATTGCTATATGAAGCTCAACTGTCATAGAGATTTTCTCACCGTTGGCCGACATTGTCAGAGACCCTTCGACTCTTCATCCTCATCAAGCCTTACTACGACGAATCTCTCGACTTCTTCTCAGCATCGTGACACTGATCTCCGACATTGTCGGCATTGCTGCGACAAAATGGCCGACGACACTAACGCCGGACCTTCCCGCGTTCGAGCCGGACCCTCGGAACAGACTACTGAGAACCAGCCCATTGATGACGGATATAATGATCTTGCCCAGAACCGGGATTATCTCCAGATGCGCGTCGAAGTCAATGGACGCATTCCCTTCTAGCATGTGTATCTATGGAGTACAGGAGAAGAAGAGAAAACGGGAACCGGTCGTATGGAGTCGTTAAGTGACCAGTATAACGCAAAAGACCATGGCCCCGATATTATCCCTTGCCCCGAAGCGCCTAAGGGGGACGAACTGGTTCATAACCCGAAAATGACTAAGGAATATGTCGAGGTCGGATTGATTGTCGGGGACGATCCAGAGAAGTACTCGATTAAGAAGATACCTAACAACACCCTAACAAAGCCTAAGGGCAAAGGCAAGGCAAAGCAGACCGACATTGTCCCCTTTTGTCAGGATACGAAAGCTATGCGAGTTTTTATTCCTGTCTCTGAAAAGCTTAACCTATAAGCCAAGTTCTATGTTGGCTGTAGATTCTATACAGGTTGGCTTTATCCTGCTTAAATTGCTGGCGAATACATTTTCTTCTACTGTGAGTTCTAGAATGACGTTACCGGAGATAGAAGAACTCGAGTTAGACTTTTGAGCGAGAATTGCCGTATGGCTGCAGCGAATGATAAGACGGTTGAGCATTGCATGAGGGCTTCCCTTGTTACAGATCTAATAGATAAGATCGCTATAGCCTACCTACTGGTAGTTATACAGCCAGAACACCTAGCGTCTAAGCTTGTTCTTACTTGGCATACATTTATGATGTCTGGAGCAAAGGATAAGTCATTTATTGCCATGATGCAGCACGCCTTGGAAAGCTCTGGTGTGGATCTTAAGTATGGACCTCAGACTTGCAGCGATGGCGAGGTCGCCTTCTTCGATTTTGAGGCTGAGCTGACTGAAGCCCAGTCTGTTGAAGTCATCCGTGAGATGAGTGTGAGTTGCATGATCTCAGTACATGTATCAGGACTAACCATTTTGGCAGACTCTCAACACGAAGCTTGCCGATCTTGATCCCAAGCTTGTGATGATCGCCCACAAGGCGCTTCGTGCCAGTGCCAAGAAGACCAAGACGAAGGACGGCAATGCCAATGCCGACAATGTCGACGACGACGATGATGGCGATACCAAGCTGGGAGATAAGCTACCTCACAACGCCCTTGCTTTCTTTCTCGAATCCTGCCGTGATGTGATTCCCAGACTCGATCTCCATGAAAACGTCGTTCTTGCAGGAGTTTCCTCAATCATACCGTATTGCATTCGATACAGTAACAACTGTCCCCGCACTCCGCTGCAAGACGCGATGTCTACTGAACCGGAAACATCCCTTCCGGTTACCTCAGACAACTTCCGTATCATCCTCCTGTCTCTCAAGTCATACCTGCAAGCTTCGACTGCACATGCGAACCGAGCTGTTGAGTTAGTTGCAGGCCAGCACGGGGCGCTTCTCAAGCATGCAACCATGGATATCTTAATGAAACGGCTAGGGAATGCAACTGATATTCCCAATGCAATATCATTGTTCGAACAGGTCTCTGCACTTCACGCTATTCACTACGGGATCCTTCAACAGACCGCAGCTCAGACGAACGAGGAAATCATCCCACTTATTGACAAAATGCTCCACTCTGTTGAGACGGCCAATCCATCATCGGGATAAGGGTTTGTATGGCGTGGAGATGAACATGGCGGCTGGGTTGTGACGAGCGAGGCGCTTAGGCTGGGATAGGAAGCCACAGCAAGATTCTGCTTTCATGTATAATATTCGCAGGCCAATAAAGTCGCGTATATGCGAATTTTCTTCATGATAATTGTACTCGCGTCACCGTAGTTTTTGCATGCCGACAATGTAGGTCCTGGCAATTCTTTACTTGAGTTCGCATGTATCATGGCATTATACTAAAAATGCCGAGTGATCAGGACGGGCATAAAACTATTAACAATTGATTGCTGAAACCCGAATAGTTCTGGCCAAACGAGAAGGAACCACACTTTCAACCGAGTAAGAGAGATCTTGCTATCTACCCCTGTTCATCCATGTCGACATTGTCGGTCTGCTCCGTATTTGCCTAAAGTTCTTCCTCAAAGTCATCGTCATTATCGCCATCTCCCATCACTTCATCTTGATAGTCGGGGTCCCCGGCCTCGTCATCTCGTTGTCCCGTGTCCTCGCCATCTTCCAATCCGTTCCATGCGGCATCCATCATGTCGTCCTCGTTGTAGTTGGTGAAAACCAGTTTTCGATGGCGCCTTGGGTGGTTACCCGACCCTTCTGCGGATACGTCTGCCGGCCCGTCTACAACCTCATCTTCGTGAAATGTTAGCTGATTTCCTAGCAGCGATCTATTCAAAAGTATCATACCATCGGCCAGACTCTCCTCTGTCTCTGTAACGAATGGGTGGTCGGGGTCGATTTCGCGAATGAATGACTTGAGAAGCGACGTGACCTGGTCAGCATCTTCCTCCGTGCAATCGGCATCGGATTCCCGGATCTCCTTGAGCTTTTCGTAGAGTTGACGCTGGCTTTTGCTGGCAGGAACTCTGAAGTTCGAGTGTTCGGCCTGGGTGAATGGACTCTATATAATATTGCCCAGGTCTTCCTTGATCTTGTTGATGATTTCGTCCTTGGTATCAGGTTGCGCAGTAATGCTTGTCTGCGCGCCCCTGCGTTTCTTCTTCTGGGATCGACGACTGGGAGCGACGTCCAGTGATAGCTTCAGTTGCGACAAATGGATGTTGAGCTCGTCAAGATCTTCATTTGTGAGGTTCTGGCCCTGCGTGGCCATCTTGGTGAAGCTGACAGTAAGAACCGACAATGTCGGATTTCAGGCACTGAGTGTTTGAGATGTCGTAGTATTGGAAGTGCGGTGAGGCGTTGCCAAATCGCGAATGTAGGGAGAGATATTGAGGCAAAGACGCAAGAAGGCGAAGTATCCCGAAGCAGAAAAATGGAAACAAATAATAATGTAAGATTTCACCCAACCCGTGTCGAGATATCGGCTATTGGAAGTACTGATACTGTAATAATGTCATATCGTGAATGAAGTGTGGTCGAAGAAAGGGAGAAAAGGATTGAAGGAGGAGGAGGAGGGAAAGAGAGATTAAGTAGTTGCAGTAGAGGTGGCTCACGTGATTCAATGAGAATCAGTGATTCACTGAGAGTCGGGAATTTTACGGTGAAAGTTCTCATAACCATCAATACCTAGCATTAGTATTATGTTCTCTCCTTTATATCACACATAATCATCCTTTATTTTTTCTGATAAATATACCTGGGAAGCGGTTAATCCTAGTAAATATGACTCTGTTGTCATAAAATGAGGTTCAAGATAAGGAATACTGTTATATGGGGGAGATGATAAAATTATGGGTAATATATTGCTCTGGATTGACTGGTCCATCGTTCCTCAATCCAGCATCCAAAAAGCCGGGATACCGGGCTCAGCCTGCCACATTCTGCGTGAGGAAGAGACAGCTGAGTCTGGCGTCGTCACCGACTTGTACTCTTAGTGAACAAACTCTCAAGCCGTTGAGGATTGTAGAAGCCTCAAATGTGCTGAGACAGCTCGTGGAGTCCATCTCAGCTTCTTTGAGCTTCTTATTCTCTCCGAGCTTGACTGGTCTCTCTCAGGCTGGCACATCTGTCATATGGTCCACTGACTTTCATGTTTATCCTTGGAAGACGCTTTAAAGAATCAAAACACACTTAAACTGCAAAATGCACCTGGTGAGATCCTTCACTTCTTTACCATATATTTCATAAGCTTATGCAACATCAGAATCTGCAGGCGTCTGACGTGCTTATACTTGATGACACCATTGGGCGGGACAATGATAAAATACAATATTACTTAATAAGTGGAAATCTATTACTCGGCTGTACATGACCGTAGAATTGCCTTTAGTCAGAAGCCAAGGAGTATGGACCCGCTCAAACTGCAGCAACACAGGCGTAAGTGCCCTTCCACAAAGTTTTGCAATCCTCGCCAACTGAAGGATTCCACTGTGCAAAATGTGCCGTAGTGATCCCGTAGTGGTGCAAAACCTCGTGGCACGTAGTCCCAGCACCGATGTAGTGGAACTTGACACAGTTCTTAACCAAGCCCGCCTGGATAGGTGAAGGCGTCGCGAATCTATTGTCGGCTACTAGGTTGGGCTTAATGTCTCTCGTTGGAGATGAAGTGTAGCCCTTGACGCAGACGCATGCGTTGGTCCCCGCCCACAAGTTGGTGCAGTCCTCTCCAATGGCGGGATTCCACTTGACGAAGTCGGAAAGGGATATCTTGTAGTGATCGAGAACGCCTTGGCAGGTGGTCGTGGGATTGACGTAATGGAACTTGTTGCAGTTGGCTACTATGCCTTCTTGAATGGGTTCCGGGGTTTGGATGCTGTTTCCACTGAAGTCATCTGCAGAAGAGGGCTTCTCAGGAACAGTAGGCTTTGCAGAGGACTCGTAATCTGAGTTGGGGATGGAGAAAGACTCTACATCAGGAGTCGTCTGGGGTGACTCGCCGTATGATGGCTCATCAGCCGACGTAGGCTTTGTCGTCTTGGATTCAACGCCGCCTGTTTCATCTTTGCCGGCAGCCCCCTTGACACAGTAGCTACCGATAGGATCAAGCTTAGGACACTTGATACCGGGATTCAGCGCCAAGAATTCATCCAGAGTAATGTTCCAATCTTCGGCCATGATCTCGCATGTCTGGCCTGGAAGAGGATTTGTTTCAGACGTGCACTTCACATCTCGGCGATAAGGCGTGGCAAGAGCATAAGGTAGTGGGGAGACGAGACTCACGGCTAGGAGTGTGACGAGATGCATGTTGATAATTTGGAAGATGGACGAGAAGGAAGATGAAGAAATGAGTGGAAGCATTGATTGGTATCAACACGTATACTTACCTATCTAACTGGCCTTCTTATACTTTCCAACCCCCGCAGCAAACAAGTCACATTCTGGAATTTCTGAGTTTTCTGACGAATATTTATACCTTGGCAGTTGGTCAAAAATCATAGCAAAATGTCTAAATAGTGAGCCGGATGTGTTATTTGTAGTTGAAGCCCGTGGCTGAGAGCTTACAATCACGGCGGAGTTCATTCCCCCGCAGTAATGAACTGGAAGTCCCCTCAAACTCGTCATGATGATGAATATGTACCTTCAGTCTTGCCACTCTTTGCCTGTTGGCGATGGAGACTTTTCTGAAGTGTAGATTTTTTAAAGTTATTGGTTGTAATGCTGGGGGGTTGACTGCGGCCTATAAGGTTATGCTTTAGGCTGCGAACACAGGTGATTAACCTAAGTAAAGACTTTCAACCAATAGGAATTAGTCAGGCCGGGGTAATTGTTCTGTCGCGTGCCGAAGAGGAGTCACTGGGTTTAAGCTGAGTAAGGGGATGTTAGTCGTAGCACTGACGCCGAGGCAACTTCTGGGTGTTGGAGTCTTTGGAGTAGATGCATCGCAGATAATGCCTATCGTTTTCAAACCGAAATACTGACCTCATAGCACTTCCTCTACCCCCACCATTGGTCAGACTTGAGACTATAGTAATACGGGAGAATTAGACTGTTCATAGTAGAGAGAGTCTAGCAACGCCGATCATATTGCAGGGCGACACCCCCGGCTATGCTGGAAGTCGTCAGATTCAGTAAAGGATGGCCATTGATAGTCGGGGAAGTCCTGGATCGGTGCTCGGCCTGCAAGTGTTTCCGTCAAATTGATCAACTGACAATTTTTCACTCCTAAGACTCCCTCCCGATGCTGATTGAGGTAAATACTAGGTTTTATGACTCTGAAGGATGCACTGACTTAAAGAGTTGGTAAATTGTGGAGCCTGGCGCATATTGATCCCAATCCGGGAAAAACTGTCACCTTTCGGCATTCGTTATGATGCCGACGGGATTTCCGGGCTGTCAGCATAACGTGTAAGTAAGCACGGCAAATAAGGCTCATCCATTCAAGATGTCCGAAACATATTTGTTTGGGTATAAGAGATGACCAGAGTCCTCATAAATTAATGTTCACATCAAATTCATCAAATTCACATTTATTACTAGATAAAATCAGCAATATTTCTCATCAACCATGTCTGAATACGGCTCTTCCCAATTTCTCTCGCGTGGATTGAAGATCTTCGCCATTTTCTCCATGTTCACCGGAACAGTCGATATGATCAGCGGCCATAAACTTATTATACCCGAATCAGAGCGAGCTCTCCTCCCAACCCCAACCCTCGCCTTCGTGGACAACCAGCTTCGCTTCTTGGGAGCAATCTGGAGTGGATATGGAATGATTCTCTGGTGGGCGAGTAGCAACCCCCAGACGAGAAAGGTGCCTCTTTCTTTGCTTGGAATTGCCATGTTCTTGGCTGGTATTGGTCGCTTGACCTCAGGGCTGAGTCTGGGCTGGACTCCATTCGTGGCTCAAGATTGCTGCTGCTGTGGAGCTCATTGTTCCTCCTTTGATCCACTTGTTTGGATTCTAAGTGTACAATAAGAGTCATTATAGGGACGACAGGCTCGCCGCCCTATCGGCGATCCAGACTGAGCCAGACTAAGGCCTGATAAGAGAGTGCACAGGGCATCCCCGCTACATATAAGTTGGGTTGACTGCTATGGATGTTGCGGTTGTACCATTGCGGCGATGGTACAAGAAGGGAGATGAGATCATGACCACTCTTTGCTCTCCGCTCAAGATCAACTTGCGTGCAAAACATGAAATGTCGGCTTATCTCAGCGATGACAAAAACAGGGTAGTGCTAGGAATGGGCACACGTTGAAATGAACTCATCAATATTAGCGCTTACGAATGAAGGTGCCTTACAGTTGAAAAATTGAGTCTGCTGTGTAAGAATGGATAAGATGAAAATAAGAAGTTATGTCTAAGAAAGGCCCCGAATAAATATATACATGTGTGGTGTTCCCACCCCCGAAAAGTATGCCATGTGTGCAGTGGAAATTCAATATGGAGTTTCTCTCTCAGATTATTTGAGAGGGGAGCTTTTGCGGTAGTCACAATCCGCCTTGTCGAAGGGGCTTCCGCAGCCAGTTTCACTATCATGCTCAACAAACACAGCAGGCATGTTGAAGAAACATCGGGGGATCTCTCCCTGAACTAGGTTGCTAGTGTCAACCTCGTCACTGTCGCCCTTGTTTAGTGCGCAGTCGATCAGAGCCCTGTAGTAGGTCTCGCGATCACCCAGACCGAAAGAAGCCATCTTCTCGTAGATATCAGCACCAACCTCGGTCCACTCTCCCTCGCGATTGGGGTTGGGATCGTTTCGCATGATGTACCAGCAGTACTCTTCGCCATCACGGAGGGCCATCCACTGTCGGCCAGTGGAAAAGCCGCAGTCCTCGCGAGAATCTTTGCCGCCGAGCTTATCAGCGACAAGGTTCAGCTTGGAGGCCTTCATAACGTCGTTGGCGACCTTCTTCTGGATGTTGTTGGTGATAGAGCCCAGGGTGACACGTACGATCTCGACGTCGTCGTCGAGAAGGAACCAGCCGCCGTTGAAGAACTTGGCGATCTTGGTCTCGTAAGTGTCCCACTTAGGAGCGGGGAGTGAGTTATACTCGTCGTCGTTTCGGCCGCCTCCGGTAGCGATACGGAGGGTATCCTCGAGCTTGACTGAGGCGGACTTGAAGAGGTCGGCAAGGCCGGCTGAGATAGTAGCAGCACCGTCATCCTCATCGTCGCCCAGGGAGAGACCGGACATGATACCTGCCAGAATACCCATACCGGCAGAAATACCAGAGCCCTGTATCAGTGATGGTCAGCAACAGAAAGATTGGAACTAGAAGAAAAGTAACATACCACTCCAGGAACTAGGCCTCCCATGGCATTGCCCATGGTCGCGGCTGCTGAAAGCCAGCCCTTCATATTACCTCCTCCATTCTCGTTTCCGCTAAAGTCCTTGAGCATCTGTCCAATCTTGAGGCCATTGACGAGGGTCTCGGTGGTCAACTGGCGGTGCAACTCGGCGAACTTGCCATGCATGCCCTTGACGGCCTGGAACGTCCAGTACGAGTTCTTGCCCACAAACGTCTTGCCGTACTTGTCGAACTGCTCCTCACAACCGATGCCGCCCATGGGGTTGCAGCTGGTTCCAATGAGGGCACAGCCGCTGGCACCAGACTTACCGTCAGTGCCCCCCATCACCTGGTCCTCAAGATTCTTGACCCAGTTATTCTGGTGCTCTACGAAGATGACGGTTAGTTCTTTCTTGTCCAGTTAACTGTAGGGAAAAGAGTCAGATGCTTACCCCATTGGCTCTTGATGAAGAGTTCAAGAGATACGCCAGCAGCTGTGTCTTCCCAGAGCTTGTCAACGCCTTCGACGGTTTTCAGGTCCCAGCCTTTGCAGAACTTTTGCTTGTCGTTGAAGATGTCGTTCGCATCGTCCCGCTTAGAGAACAAGGGCGAACCCTCTGCAACAGTGGCAAGAGCCAAAAGAGCAGTGGCGGTCTTCATGATGAAGGTGATTTGTAAGAGATAGATTGACTTGTGGGCAGGTGTAGCAAACTGAGCCGATGAAGACTTGTCTCTTGAACTTTTCAACTGCGCAAGAAAAGGCATATATATATTCCGCTCGTTGTATGACCTGGCCCTGGTATTATGTTGATCTTGGCAGCTGACATGAACGTTTGGCGAGATGAGGCTTGGCATCATAACACCATTGGAGTTCTTGTGTATACTATGGAGACCTGTGGTGCATTGAGGATTGGCGAAGGATCCCTGGCCCAAGCGTACAGCCACTGTGATGATCCGATTGACCCCGGCGTGCAAGGCTATAAGGCGACTGTTGAGGTGGGGGACTTTTATGGAGATGGCGTGGCTATCGCAATTAACGCTGCCCAGCACCAGGCCAGGATCTGAATCCATGATCAGGGACAGCGAGATGCGTACATGTTTTCCAAGTTCGAGGACTTTCTGTCTATGACGGGAATTACTTGGCACGCTGGCTTACACTGCCATAAGATTTCAATACAAAAGAGTTGTCCCTAGATTGCCATTTACTGAGACCTGTTTCTGGAAGGACAATCACCTCATATCACCTCGTAATCGTTAAAGTTGAAAATAAGCATAACTAGCCGTAGCTACCTTATTGTGAGATGTGTCAAGGCGGCTAAGTATAACCTCCACCTAATTAGCGGCCCCCAACCAGTCCACGAGTAGGCGGTATAATTGATATTCCCGTACATCCGTTCAACTTGGTTCATAAATGGGTCCGTAGAATAAGATGGGTTGCATCACACAAGGCTGAGTGGGTGATTAAAAAGTACCGCACACCAGAGTCACGCTGGAGCATAAGATTGGGCGCTTCCCCGGATCATGACTCGCCAGCTCGCCAATGATGCCTGGCAGATGTATGTCAGACGAACCCCCCCTGAGATTTCACAAAAGCCCCAACTTCTGACGTCCAAGGTTGCAGTGAGTCTTACGCCAAGCCAATCCTTCACCCTTCAGTTTATTAATAATATCACATTCTTCATGAGATTGTTAATAGAAACTACCTGCATGCTCAACCTCACTTGATGCACCTGTGATCTTTGTCTTCCCATAGACTGTAGATGTAAACTATCAAAGTTCTAAATAGTTCTATTTCAACCTAATAATAGGAAAACCTTTGCAGAGAAGTCTTGTGCTGGTTCGATAGGCTCGAAAAGCTCGAGTAAGCTTGTCTCTCTCAAGTGGCACGATTCCAGACTTTTCTAGTTCGCATTGGGCCAGAGAGTACCGCCACTTGTTTCCGTACTGACACTGCCTGTGATCATCACCTTGACACCCACTGTCACATCCTAGATTGCCCTGATTGACACCGTTGTTGTTACCGATCTGATTGACGTTGGCATACGCATAATCATGGTCGTAGTAAGTGTCCGATGCTCCTTGGCCCTGACCCGCGGGACAGCGCGTGTGGGTCTGGTAGTTGGCGTATCCATTGTGATAAGACATCAAGGGCTGATACCAAATGGAATGGCAATTCGACTGAACGTTGTTCCACTGGCACGTTCGCGTATCAGTCAGACTGTGCGTTTGGCCCCAAGTGAACTCGAAAGATGCTTCAATCACTTCTTCGGACTTGAGGCTCAACCCGACAGTCCAGGTTTGAGAAACAGAGAAATCAACTGCCATAGCCTCAGTGAACATGTTGCAGTAGAAGCAGTTGCCAACTTGGTGCCAGGCCTGATTCCAGTAGCCCCAGGCATTCTGGTCCCACCACCGCTGGATCTGAATGCAATGGCGTCAAGATGGAAAGATAAAGTAGTGCCTTTATGTGTTTAGATCATGTCAAGCACTTGCAGCAAATCTTTTTCCTAGCTATTTATCATGGCTTGATACTGATAATCAATTTCTCAATGTTTGGATGTCAACATGCAGGTTCAATTCGGGGGTTTGAATGCAATTGCCCACGGAGCAAGAAGGCTTCTGATCCTAAACTTAGGGCCTAAATATGTGTAGACACTCTCAAGGTCACTAAACTTATCCTAAGTTAAGCCAAGTTTACCCAAGATCCCACGTCATCGTCCTCACTTCTCGTGATCAGTACTGACAGTAACATCCTTCCACTCATCCAGCAGCTCCAGCGTCTCCTCACACTTACTCCTAACATAAACATCCGCATCACTCCCCAGCACAATCCGAACCGGAACATCCCTCCCCTTTCCAACTCCCGTCCCTGTCAGAATCTCAACAACAACCTTGGTACCCTTCTTCACATCGCCAGGCTGATTGTTATCCGTCTTCTCCAGAGCCTTTCTCGTTTTGCCCGTTGGCGTGTTCTCATCTTCATATACATCCAGACGCTTCTTCGTAACGGCCCTCACACCAGGGTTCAAGAAGCTGGTACGAAAGTAACCTGGTTCAACAACCGTAGCGACAATTTTGAAGGGCTCCAGCTCGTAGCGGAGGGACTCGGCGAGGGAGGACACGCAGGTCTTCACCATACAGTAGACAGAGTATGTCGCGCCACCTCTCCATGAAGCGATACTTCCAAAAGTAGCAATCGTACCGCGTTTTCCATTCTGACCGATACTCTGCTCTCTCATGCCCGGTAGAAAAGCCTTGATGGTGTTGAAGATGCCAAAGACATTGGTGTTAAAGCTGTCATACAGTTCCTGCTGCGAAACTTCCTCTACGGCGCCGTCGAGGATGTATCCCGCTGCGTTGATGAGATGGTCGACGCGGCCGTGCTTGGAAAATACTTCTTTGGCGATGGCTTCAAGGTCTGAGAGGGGAGATGTCACGTCGAATGCGAGCGTGTGGGCACCTGCGTCGGCGAGGTCTTGGACGCGTGATGTGCTGCGTGCTGTGGCGATGACGGTGTGCCCGAGGTTGAGGGCGTGACGAGCGATATCATGGCCAAAGCCTGAGGACGCGGCTGTGATGAACCAGACAGGGGAAGACATTTTGATGTTGCGAGATTGTTTGTGTAAGTGACCTGAGTGTAAGTGTGAAGGGCTTGTAGTGAAGTTTGTAAGACAGTGATGATTGTTGTTGAATCCATCCTCAAACGAAAATCCAACGCCTTTATATACCTTTTCAGCCTCAAATATCTCCTTGAATTACTTCGATGACATTATCTCCGACCCAAAGTCCTCAACACCATCATTCTATCACCGATTGCCCATCTCCCAACTATCGCCGATTGTTAGCGTCGCCACATTTCGGCGTTAACAGCCAGGACAGCCCACTGAACCACTAAAAGTCCGTGTGGCGCTATGGCTTGCACTTAATCGCTTGTAAGCAGCCGCCAATACACCAATTGCATCACTGGGGGCTGCTGAAGCAAGACTTTCGGCGATAGCTTCACGTGGAATGACGAAAGAGCAATGTTCAAGTTGTGTTGATACACTAAGAATGCCATATCATACCAATCTACATAGATCATGCAATGCCCCAAACGCCGCAGCCGTAACTCCGGGCTCATAAACAATCAAGCACGCACCCATCCAAGGCCATCAAGGCAATCTCAATCTCAATCTGCACACATACGTTTCTCCCTCCTCATATCAATCGCTCGCTCATCGCAAGGTATAGCCTCTGCTGTCCTGTCGGCGATGAGCAGCTCCGCCTCCCGTACCAATGGTGATTCGTCGCGGCGCACTGCCCGCCATGCCACCCTGTGGGCTTGATCCGGGACCTTCCATTCGAGTGACTGGGGTGTTCATGTTCATGCGTCTAGCTTGACCAGGTGTCAGGGCCATGTCTATCTTGAAGTCGTTTGGGGAGCATGCCATCGGGGGGCTTCGTCTCCTCTCAGCACTACCTCGGCGGAGTCGAGAGATACCGTTGGTGCTGCTGGCGAGGGCCGCAGGCAGACTAGGCCTGGATCCCGTTCGCTCGGGCAGCGATCCCATTGACGATACTCGCTTGGTGCTGGATGCTGTTGTACCAGCCATGATGCTCGCTCTACGAGCCTTCTCCTTCATGGCGGTTCGGAGGGCGGTCTGAAGCTTTCGAGCATCGATACTACTCGTCTCGGAGTCAGATCCAGATCCGGGAGGGTTGTTCTCATCATGTATCGTGGGAAGTCGTCTAATCGCTCTAGGAATACCGAGTCCCGATGGCGATGGTGAGAAATTGCCACTCTTAGTGACATCCAGAGATCGCAGGGGCGGTGTTCGTTGAATATCAGGTGAAGCTTCGAGCTTGAGGGTCATGGTGGGTGCTTTGGGTGATCCATCAGCAAGGGAATGTCCAGGTCCCTTGGAAAGGAAACCGGCCTGGAACCTGCTAGGCTTCGCACCCAGGCTGCTGGCCTCGGGGATCTCAAGACTGGGGCTCGACTCTTCGACAGTCGATGTCTCGGGCTCGAGGTATGAAGGCATGATAGGTGCGACGATTGGCTTCTCAGGCGAGGGAATTGCAGGGGAAGAATTGTACTTTTGAGGAGTCTTCGAAAAGTCCTCCAAAGTGCCCTCCTCCGTCTCATCATCCCTCCATCGGACTCCGCCCTTCTTCTTAGCCTTCACTGGCGTGAAGCTGACGCCCTTCTTGGAGGCTCCCAACACCTTACGTCTTCGGGGGGATCCCTTCATAGGGCTGACAGGAACGTGGTCGCTATGCGCGGGCATAAAATTGGGAGCTGAGACAGGCTTGATATGCATAGCAATAGCCTTCTTGCGCTTGGGCGTGCCTCGCTTGCTGGGCGAGAAGACTTCGACCACGGGCATGGAGCCATCAGGCTTGACGACCTGACCGGCAGCTGTGAAGCCGGTTTGGAGGAGACGGTTAATCATCTCCTTCGCATGAGCGACGGCATCTTCCTCACCCATGCCGAGCGTATCAGAAAGTGATGCGAGAATGTCGAATTGCGCAGTGAGGAGCATCTGGATCATGGCAGCATCACCAGCCTTGTCCTGCTCCAAGACTTCCCTGTAAGCTTCGCGGTTGAAGTTGGCCTTGATCAACTCAGCTTCACGTGTCAAGTTGTCGGCTTCTCCGTTGTCGGCACCCTCAGTACCTTGGAGTTGTTGCCAGCTGTGCGACAGGGCTGTGTCGATAGCCCGGTCCCATGCAGACTTCTCAAGCTTCTGGTGGATATGGTGTCGGCTGTTCTCCAACTCAACGAGGATGCCCTGGGCCGTCTTTCGGATGGCGACGAGGTTCTCAGGCATCCCATCTTCATCGCCTCGTTCATCGCAGACCGTGTCGAAGGCAGCAATCCATCCGGACAGCATACCGATGCGACGCTCGAAGGCCTTGAGACGCTTCATGTTGGTGATGCGCTCTTGACGCTCAGGAGCAGAGTTCTCGTAGGCAATGCGCAATCGTTGAATTCCTTCGCGAGCCATGGCATCCCGCTTGTCACATTGCTTTCGGAATTTGGCAAAAAACATAGCCTCGGCGTCCTTCTGCTGGGCCTTGAGCTCGTTGATCAAAGCCATCTGTTCGTCGATCTTAACCAAGAAGTCCTTGACGTGGCGGTTGACGTTGAAGACGTTGCGCGTCACCTTGGTCTGGATGTTCTTGGCCCGGTTGGCATATCGTAGGGTGTTCTGTGTCTCGTCGAAATGGGCGCTCGATGGTGATACACAGACAATCATGACAGTCTTGCAGTTACCGCCGAGGGAGAACTTGAGCAGTCGGGTAAGCTTGCTGTTTCGGTAGGGAACGTGCTGCTTCTGTCGACGGTCGCAGAGGGCGTTGATGCAGCCTCCAAGGGCGAGCAGAGATTTGTTGATGTTGGCACCTTCAGTGAGACGCTCCCCTCGGTTCTTGGTGACAGATGCTCGTTCGGAACCAGCAAGATCGATAATGCTAAGGGTGGCCATGGTGTGAGGTTCGCTGGCACCGGCTGATCGGTCCTTTTGAGCGATGTTGATCTGAAGAACGGCGTGTGATCGGGAAGAAGTAGCGTTGGCCTCGGTAGGCGAAACTGTGCGGTATTCGTTTCCTTGGACAATTATATCCATAACCTCCTGGACATCCTTGGGGTGATGACTCGTCAATCCAGACACAGTGACAGCCTGATTGCTGTCCTCCCTGAGCATCAATCCAGTCTTGCTCCCACCAGGAACTAATAAATCACGAATTGTCTCGTTGTAAATCTCAAGGTAGCTCAGACTCAGCTCGGTCGCCTTGTCTTGGCTGCGCTCCTCAATCTTCTCGAACAGTTCCTGCATGGTCATGAAGATAATACCGGGATGCTGTGATGTACCAGTAATAGTATGTGTCTTTCCGCAACCTGTAGCGCCGTAGGCGAAGACTGTCGCATTGTAGCCATCGAGTACGCTGTCGAGGAGGGTTCGAGTAGTGCCTTCATAGACATCGGACTGTGTTGTATTTTCGTCGAAGACGCGGTCGAAAGCAAAAACTTGGTCTTTGACCCTTTTCGATGAGGGTAGGACCGAGCGGGAGAACTTCTGTACGGGGCTGTCCTCGGGAGGATCAAAGACTCTGTCTAGGGTCAGCGCTTGCGTTTGTCGTAGCGGGGACGATGCGCGTACAAACAACGATCATCGACAACCTTGATAACGTTTCGAATGCCGCGTTGGTGCAGCTTTGGCGTAGGCGCAGCGGCGAGGGAGCCATCGCCGAGGAAAAGGGTTCCGTCGTCGTTCTTTTGTCTGTCACGCCGTTAACAAAAAAGACTCCACAATGTTGGCGAGTTGCTCACAGTTGTGCAGCCTCTCGAATCGTAAAAGGTCGAACTCGAACTGTGATAACGGTCAGCTCCTGCACGGCACTCGACGAGCGGACGTCATACCGGCAACAGTAATGGAATTCTGCCCAGCAGCAGCTGATGCGCCCATGATAGCCATGGTGTCCTTATTCAGTCGATCCGTAACGTTGGTGCAGTCCCAAGCTCTTCCACCGTAGTATCAATCGACAGAAAAGCCGTTAAGAGTAAACAAAGCTCAAAAAGAAAGGCACGCTCGATGCAGAGCGAATGATCATAGAAAACAATGTTCGAAAATGAACTCGAACAAGAAACGAGAAAATAAAAAACAAAGGCAAATAGCTCTGTGTACCTGTTGTCGTTAGTTAGTAGCAGTAGTAGACTGGTAGTTGTAGAGAAATCAATTCAGAGCTGTCGAGCACGGTTGTAGGTGACGTCTGGTTTGTTTTTCGACCTTTTTCGGATGTGTTGCTGTGGTGACGCCTTAGCTCCGCTTTTATCAGGGGTTCTCTAAGTGGCATTCATGCGGGTGTTTTTTGGCCCCTGGAGCTCAGGCTGGAGAAGCTGTTAAACAATAGGATTTGAGTCATGTTATGGAGACATTTGCCATGTGTTGATGGCTCATTTGTGGCTTTATTGTTGTTGACTCCAAAGCTCGAGATACTAGCAGACCCTGGTGATAGTGGCCAATCCTTGCTTTGCCTTACCCTGTATCATAACGAGTTTTCTGTTTGATAGCCTATAATACAAAGTTATCTGGATTGCGATTCTGTATAGTCAATGTGATGGAATTTTTTGACTTCTGTGCACTTTTAGAGATGTATTCATTACCATCTCCCCCTTTCCAACTGTTGTGAAGCAACGTTGCGAGTTCTGGTTTATGGTACTGCAGCCTCCACTTACAAGATCCATCCATATGGCCATCACAATATGAACGAACATCTAAGAACAAATAGGGTTCACAAACCGCGGGTCAAAACAAAGCAGAATAAACATCATATGACACAGAGATCGAAAGTGAAGTCTGATCACCCCACGATATCGCCAAACACAAACGTAGTAGTGCAACAGATCTCCCAGTAAAAATCACCATCAATTTACCATTTAGTTTACAACCTAACGCCTACCATGCAACAAAAATACCCCAATTCACAGGAAATAGAGACAACATCCATCCCCTCTAACTCACAGTCTCCGGCACAAACGCATACCGCGGCAGCATCGACATCCTCTCCTCAGGACTAACCTCCGCATCATCGTAGAACATCCTCGCCTTCTTCTCCTTCTTCTTCTTGTCGCCACCCTCTTCCTCCGCCTTCGTCGCCGCCGGTTTGATACCCGCCTCGGCCATACGGATCATCTGATCAATATCGTCGCCGGCACCACCGCTCCAAGATCCACCTTGTGTCGGTCGCTGGGGTAGACCAGCTGCCGTGGGGAGCGCGCCGGATGATGGGCGTGCGGGGAGATTGTTGGCGGAGAAGGTGTAGGGCTGGGCTGGGACGGGGGGTTGTACGGGGTAGCCTTGTTGTTGGTCGAAGGATACTTGGGGAGGGGTCTGGTACGAGCCGTTCTACAGATATTAGCATATTCCAAACAAATTGTACAAGTAAAATACTCACGAAAGGAGCTTGCGCTTGCGTTTCGGTATTCGCAGCCGCAGCGGGATCAACACCTCCATTGGCAGCAATCTCCTGCTTCCTCTTTCGAAACGCAGCCAATCTCTGCTTCAGCTCCTCCGGCGACTCAGTCTTGATCTTCTTCTGCGCATGTCCCTGTCCCGGCAGCGGGTTTCCCGTCGCGATCTGTCTATCCTTCTGCGCCTGCTGGAAGTTCTGTAGGATCCGGTTGCGGTGCTGATCGAGCATGTCCTGGGGAATACCCTCCATGCCAAAAATCTCCACCTCAAGACCTTGTCTGCTCGGAAGCGCGTTCTCGACTTGTGTGAGGTTTTCCTTGTGGACTTGGTTCATGTGCACGGAGAGACCTGTGCTGTCAGCGTGGCGTTCGTGGAATTGGGATGACTGTCAACGAACCTCCTGCTGTGTTGAGACGACGACCACAGCGGTCGCATTTGAAGTGCTTTGCCTTCTGGTGAGAGATGAGAAGCTTGAGATCTTCGAAATCACGCTCGCCTGTGATAAGAATGTTAGCATTGACTGATCAGAGCGCAAGCAGCAGGATTCGTACAGTAGTAGCACCATGGTCGATTGAGGACCTCCTCGATGTCAGCGTGACTGCGCCGCTTCTTGCCCATCTTGCTGTTGATGTCGGATATGTCGTACAAGTCGATAGGGATAATGCGCGTTCAATTCGAGCGCACAGAGGTTCCTGATAATGGTCGAATCGCAATATCTTGGACGTGGAGCTTAGAACTCAACGCGACTCGAAAAAGAGTGGGTAGCTTCGTCGGAGAAGCTCCGGTTAAAAAGAGCGGATGCCTCAACACCAAGCATCAATGACGGGGCATATTAGACTTTGCCATCATGAGGTTAACTTTTTCAGAGTTCTCATCTTGAAAGTGAAAGATCACGTGTGGAAGTATTGCACTTAGTGAAGTGTGATGTGTGTAGTGATTATACATTGATTATGTACGTCTATAAGATCAAGCAAATATTTATATAGCAGAAGCTCAACCAGCATCATCCAATCTCATCTTCCAATGCCAGAATGCGTTTTTTTAAATATCATCCGGCCCCCATCAATACATAACTCATCAATCCTTTTTGTTGAAGCGCCTTTTTTGAATCATCACGATTCTTACCCATTGCAAACC
>JACCKW010000654.1:0-38874 GCA_013623355.1 Fusarium bactridioides
CCTCGCTAAGCACGGCCCTCGTGCTTCACCAAAGCTAGATAACGTGGGTTTTCATAAAAAAGCTCAACAAGTGGATTTCCTCGCCCCAAAACGCAACGCAAGTACACGTTTTAACTGGAATGCGGGAATGCGGGAATGCGAATCCCTGACATCATCCCGATCGCTTCACGCGTTTGCACCGGTAGAAAGATGCATCCAGCGACCCCTCACACAGTTTCGCGAGCTGGTGGGGTTGGGAAGTAGTATCCAGAATTGACGTGCGCAAATTCGCATTTCTCAAGTACAGCAAACGATCTCCAATCGCGAGCTATTGAGCCTCTTTTTTTTTTTTTTTTTTTTCATTTTGAGACAAAGAACAAGGCATCCAGTATCGCATTCATCAGTGAGTCAAGTATCTGGTCAACCTTACTGGCATTGATGAGAATATCTCTCTGCACGCGTCGAGGGGCTTGTTGAAAGTGCCAAAGGTTCTGACAGCGCGACGCTGCCTGCAAGTCCAAACGAGAAGTGCCTTTTGGTTAGAAAGGGACTCTAATAATCTCTACGTCTACAATTAGTGCGCTCGCGGAGGTTGTAAGCGTGCCGAGCAATATTTGTTAAATGTGTGATGAAACTCAAGATTGTACCTTAACTTCTGTTTTCCCTCTCCCAAGTCGTACTTACTACCTCACCATGGCAAGAGCCAGAGAATGCCGTTGACATCTATAGCGACTAACTCGAGAAATAGGCGCAAGCTCTGCGTCGGATACAGTTTGTTCAACTAATATTTATTTCGATATAGAATAACGGAACCAGGGCTGCGAGGTAGGTCATACCTCAAGCCCCCCCATAACTGAAATTTGGCTCCTCGACCAGCTAATCGGGAGGTAAAATCTTTGATGAAACAGAAACTCCAAACGGATAGATCTCGAATAGCGTTTCACAAGAATCGCATTTGCTAGCTGCCTGTCGCCGCACTACCCCCTCCACGATGCAATTTATGCAAGCAATGTGGCCACAAGGCAGACGTCCAGAAAATCCCCCGTCATCTGCGCGATGGCTCTCGCACAGATGTGCTTTATCCTCAACTTCAACGATCCATTCAGGCTGGTCATCACTCCTTTGCCGGTCAACGCTCATCCGGATCATTTCCTTGGCTACATTCGTCATAGAACTGATCAACCACGAGGAAACTGCACTGTTGAACATTTTGAAGATTACTTGAGCATTTTTCCTATCGTCCGATGAGGCCGGCTTAATGCTCACGACGACGATTTCGTACCCACATTTCTGGCGTTTCGCGGAAGAGGCTATCACAGAGCGTTTTTTTTGTTTTTTTTTTGGGCGAAGCTTAAATTGTGCAACCCGTTCAACGCTCGGGCCAGAGGCAATTCTTACATACTCAATTATCCTGCAATCGACATTAGTTCTTGACCTTAGCTAGGGCAGTGACTGCTATCAATGGTCATCTACTCACTGATGGACCTGAGCATACAGCTGGAATGGCGGCGGGCAAGGGCCTTCAGGCGAGTACCAACTTTCGGCATCGGGTGGCAAGACGAATCTGACGCGTAATTCTAAGCTGATACCATCTCGTGGACTTATGTCGGACGTTGCATCCCAGTCATTCCAACCGGAAGAGCGTTGTGGAGGAACATCGACTGAGAAAAGTACTGCGTTGCAGTCATCGCATTTTCTGAGTGCATTACCGTCGTAACACCCTTTGAGGCATGGGTGGATAGAAATTCTCTCCAGCTGTGCCATTGGAATTGGATGAAGTGATTTGATGCGGAGAGCGCATACAAAGAATCGAAATTAAGGTGAATAAAAAAACAAATAATAACATACATCTGCTGAGGGAGTCCTGAAGTAGAAATACTGGCAAATTTTTATGCTACTAATAGCTTACGTCTACCGGGTTTGTGTAGCTTTGAGCGGTGAGGAAATCTGCAGCATCGTGTACAACGGAAGATAGCGGCTAGAGATTACTGGGATACAGGGGTTTCATGCAAAACCTTTTATTACATTCAGCACTTCTCTCACCCGGTGGCGGGTTGGCACTCAGAATGTGGCAAGACGATTGGCTCACCCAAGCAAGCATCATGGCAAACGAGACCCATAATCACTTAGATTAAATCACATGTCATGGAATTTGGGAGATCAGAAGGCATGTTTTCCATGACAATCGTAATCCTTGTACTGCTGCAGGGAGAAGGGTTTGAGGCCCGATACAGGCATCGCGCACGTAATCCATGTAGAGGTGTTAAAGGAAATGGATGGTCTCGGCGGTAAGGTTTCATTTTGAGCGCGCGTACGATTTGTAGGACCACACGGCCCTTGCGAGTTGTGTTCTACGTACACAATCGTTGTCGGAGAGGCTAGAAAGAGTTCACTTTAATGCTCTGACCTGCATATGGCTAGAATGCTGGCTTTGGAGTTTACCGACTCTCTGTGTAATTAAAGATCTAGGACAGTCTCAACAATCGACAAAACAAAACCTCTTCATGAACATGAGGGCAGTGATAAAATACTAGCCGCGTCTTATTGGCCTCATAATCATAACAGCGAGGGGGTTGAAAACAAACTGACCTTGAAGTAGGGCTGGTGCGCACGGATGCTCCTCATCAGCCGGCCTTGTATAAACAGGTCGTTCGACTGCCCTGCACTGCGGAACCTGTTCCACTCGCTGGCGGTGGGCCTTAGCTTCGGCTTTCAGATTGTGCGGCGACCCACGTTTTACGGCTGATCCCTGATTCATAACGTAACCCTGCGCAGGGCTATTATGTACTTGACAGCCATCAGAGCTTGTCCTATCCTTGGCATCCTCTCTTTGCGCTTCATAGATTTCAAGCTACGACGGCGATTTGTGGAATTACATTTCAGACAGCCAAAGTCCGCTAAAAATATCCAAGGTGAGCTACGAGTAGCGGTGTCCACTGCATCGTGGTTACTGGCAGTTTGTAGTTGTATATTTGGCGCCGCCGCGAAAACGATCCTTATCAAATAACCAAAATGTATCTTGTTTTCTCGTCATTGTAACCAGTAAGCTTATCAATACATCCGAGAATGTCTCATCATGCTTCTGTGCGTAGGGCGTTTATGACTTCTCTTTGCGTTCCACACGCATCGCTCGATGATATTGATCTGTCGTATTCATGCCCAAGCTCGCTTCAGTTGGCATTGCTAAGTAGCGGTGTGGTCAACCCGTAGCCGTGCTACTACTAAGTACCTATAATATAAAGTAAAAACTTCAGTCTCAAGCCCTAAATTTGACCAGTGTCCTATATGCCAAAAGATGTCGTGGCCTTTCATACTAAGCCGTCCTTTTGCTAAGTGACAGAGCTCAGATCTCAACAAGATTTGGGTCTCGCTAGTGATGCCTGGAATTCCTCTTTATGCGCGCAAATAGGGCTGTTGAGTCCCGCTGTCTTGAGAGCGGAGAAAACTAAATCTCTACATGGATATGAGGTCGCTGATTCCAGGGCCAGCCAGTTCTTCCTGGTCGCCAAATCATAGCTGCAAGGGCGTCCGGGGGGTTGAAAAACGAGTTGGTCCAAACCTGGATCGGTATATAAACGCTCGTCAGTGGGACCTTAACTAAGAGGTCATTCGATTTAGCTTATCTCACCTTGCCTGCACGCCGGAACCTGATCCAGCCGCCGGAAGCGGGGCATTGGCTAGAGCCCGCGGGAAGCGATTACTCTTGTTTCATGCGACATCCCTGTTGATGAACTGTTGTGTACCTGACCACCGCCAGACCCTGCACTATCTCTGTTGCTCTCTCTTTGCGCTTTGAAGACTTCAAGGGGTGACAATGAATTGTTGTGTTGAGTTTGTAACATTTTAGAGCGGTGTGCTGTCCAGCCGCTAGTGATGCCAGATACTGTTTGGCTCAGTAGCGATTGCACCGATCCGCATTTCTTGACGGCTCGAATGGATGGTGTGCAAGGGGCTTCTCGAGCGCGAATCTTACGTGTCCAGAATATAGCCTGTGGTGTATTACTTGTAAGTTCTGAGACAAAACCAGAACCAACGGTACAGCATCGCTGCATATCTTGAGGTGGCAAACTCTGGTCTCGCGTTTGCATCTCAGATCCCTAAGGGCTGTAGCGTATCGATTCGTGCTCACAAAAATGTACAGGTCGCCGGGGTTACAAATGTTAGCTCTGCTACAAGCCCCAGATTACGTATATCTATACTCCGTAGTATCTCTCTAAATATCCCATAAATCTATATATAAATTCTATTTAAAGTTCTAAATATTTTACTATTTTATTATATTCTATTACTTCTGATGTAAATAATAATCCTCCAAAGAAATATAACGTGGCAAGTCTTAGTAAATCAGGGCCAAGTTTTGCACATTGGTATATAATACACCCCGGGATGTTTGTCAGGTTGTGACGAAATTGCAGGGGTCCCCTACCTTATAAATCAGGTTCTTACTATTTTATTAAGATACTTGCAAAAATATATTTGCTTTATATATATAATTAATATATAGTTCTTTATATTTTTAATATTTTTAATCAATTAAATAACTATTTTAATTATCTATATATCTTTGTCTGAAGAGCTGTGGCAAAGTGTGGCGCCGGTCACATTCTGACAAACATTCATGGGGTGTATTGTACAACCACCGCCACTAGCTCAGACAACACCCCTTCGTCAACAGCCCCACGATCAGCTCACCTCGTGAGATATCAAAGCTGTGGCTGGCATGATACCACCCGGAAAATGAGGCCTTGCCGTTTAGCTTCTTACACATCCCTATTGCCCCGTCTTCTTTTGAAAGCTCTATCAAGTAGTTCACTATCAAGGCTGAGCCTACGAATATAAAAGTCGATCTCCTTGCCCTTATTATTTTGTTCTTCTCATTTAATCCTCCCTCCACTAACAACACTATTCTCAACCACCCATTACTTCCAATGGTTCTCACCCCAGAGCCTACTGCGGATGCATCCCGGGATCCTAACAGCCCCGACTCAACTTCACGCAATGAAACAGATCACCCCTACAAGAGCCAAGAGGCAGAAATTCATGAATTTATCCGTGCAATGTTGGGTTTTGGGAATCCGAGTACCTTCTCATATCCTCTGGGTAGTGATAAGGTAATATGAGTGAGCTCAATTTAGTGTTTGTAGAAATTAATTATGAAGCAGACACCGGACCAAACAGTTATTCACGAGGGTCACGTGGCCTTTGGAGTGCGACAACATAATGGGCAAACTCTCCATTTAGGACCTGATAGTCTCCAAGCCGACTCTGGAAAGCATCTTGTTATATATAGGCACTGTGTGCAGGTTGGAAAAGGTGATCAGCACAATGGTGATGATGTCTATGTCACTGGGGGAGGCGGCAAAACATCGACGACGACTACTACGTACGACAGCATGATCTGTGGCTCAACGAAAATGAGCGATAACCTTCCAGACGGGAATAGAGAGATCAAGGGAACGCAACATAATGGTCCTATCATCAGGTCCGGGAAGAAGCAGGATTTGAAATAGCAGCATGGGATTAGACAGCGGTGGCGGTGTAAAGGCCTGTTCGAGTGTTGCAGCCGTGAACAGTGCTGTTATTAGTTACCTATCCTAACTACGGGCCTCTCCTATCTTACAAAATTGAGTCGTTTTACCCCTCTTACGAGAGTATTGAATTTAGCTTATCACGCATGGGCCAGCACTCCAGGACCTGTCCCTGCTATCGCGGACACAGCATCGATATCGGCGCAGATGAGACGACCGGCCTCGTTCCATACCGTTTCCTTACCGATAAGCTGGTGTCTACTTGACAACCGCCAGAGCCTCCCCTGTTGCCTTCCTTCTCCACTTCGGGGACCCCAAAGGGTGACCGACCCGTCAGATTACATGTCAGACACCGCAGGGCCGCTCAAGATTGCGTCTTTGAGTAGCGATGCTACTATCTAATTACGTTAGCCTATATTGTTCACTACATCAGACCTGGTATGCACCACTCAAAGCTGTCTGACCTATATCTCAGTAGCCAGTGTGCACATCGACGTCGCTAGTTCGACCCAGTTATTCTCCACGGTGGCTGAGCGTGTATATTCACGGTAACTGCACATGAAGCGCATCAGCATCTCATCCTTGCACAAAGTGCTGCAGTGGTACGCTATAGTCGCATGCTCCCGCGCACAAACGAGCTATACCACAGACTGAATTGATATATGGCACCAATTAACGTGCTTATGCTGTCTCGCTCAGACCTCAACCTCATAACCGACTGCAGCCAAGATGGGTACGAAGATCGATTCGCAAATTCGCTGGGAAACTAAACCTTACCGTCAATTCTACTAGAAATGAGCCGTATCGTGGAAAGTGTTGGTGATTTACCTATTCACTTTCCAAGCGAAATCAAGGCAAACGGTGAAGATAGTGTATTGATGGAGGTGGGTTGAAAGAGACACGAATGGCATATCTCGAGCCCTATTATCCCTACCTTGCCTCCCCTTTTGGACATACATGAGCAAATCTGGGATGGTTCATAGTCCAATAGCTTATCGCTGATTCATCATGTACATATTTGGTCAGCATTAGACAGACACTTGCCAGATATAACACGTGCATACAAGAGACTTATGTTCAATAGTTTGTGTCGCCTCGATGGCCTCAGAACACCAGCATCCTATCAAAGATCCAGCAGCCTAGATCAAATCAGACTTCGCTGGATCAATCTCTACACGCTCACAGCACCGCTGGGCCACAAATACAGCTACAGCTTTAAAACTTTTCCCAGACCCTGGCACCAGCCCGCACTACTGGCATCGCCTACGCGACTCCAATTTAAGACCGTAGGTACCAGGATATGGAAGTCTCGTGTGTGTGGACTCTACGCAAGGTTGGTCTCTACAAATGCAACCGATGTTGCTACGCCTCTCTTCTATCCCGGAGCCCTTGCCAACAGCCGCGTCACAAGCGACCCACGTCAGCATCAGCACGCTAGCTTTCAAGAGAATTTTCATTGTCGATCCCAATTGCATCCACCAGTTGCTCGTAGTGTCACTTCAGCTCAAGCACGGGGGCCTCAATCAGATATTGGCGGAGCGATGAAGCAACAACAAACAGGAAATTACTAAGAGGGATGAAGCTCTGTGTGACCGCACCTGTACTATTTCTTTTAGCCTCGTCGTTACGCCGTGGAGAAGAGCACAGCCCTATCAACCAAATCATTGTGTATCTCACGTATTCTTACTGCTGAACCCTGTATCATATCGTACCCCTGCCGCAGGACTGTTGTGTACTTGACAGCCGTCAGAGCTTGTCCTATCCATGAAATTGCCTCTTTTCGCTTCATAGATTTCGATTCATGGCACTGAATTATCTGAATACCCATCAGACATGCCAATTTCGCCAATGGTCAGCTATCAGCTGTGTGCATATTACATCGATGTTACTGGTTGTTTACGAAGCCGCCAAAACAGTGTCGATTTAATTGTCAAGACGTATCTAGCTTGTTCTTCATTGTGACCAATGCGCATATCAAGACATCTAAGCAACTCGGTGCGGATCTTGTTCAAGACGAATCCCCGCCCCATTCTTCCCGCTGAGCACGCGTTTTGTGCGTTGCAACTGTATCTCCAGACCGCTTCTCATCCCTCCGCAACTCGTTAGTAGTAAAGGGTGATGGTAGATATCTGCCTCAAACACCCTTTAGCTCTTTTCAGTGATATTAGGATACCAAAGACATCCTCAATTAAGTTGCTCTTGCTCTCGGTGTTACTTGACAGCCACCTGACGTGGTAATTTACTAGTCACAATAGCGTCCATAGCACTGACGATCTGTTTCCCCTTCACCCCTGCTTCTCTCCCATCTTTCGCGCTGATTCCCGGTATCTAGCTTCCATGTTCTTGATGAAGGAAATACTGCATAAGCGATTCCTCCACCATTAGTTTTGCTGTAGAGTAATGCATTCAGCGTGTGAGCACCGCTCATCCGAGGGCATGTCTAATCAGTCTGAAATTAGCGCGAACAAGGACGGGATACAATGCAAATTGGCATTTCCGTAGCCTGCTGGGCCCACAGTACTCTTTTTTATCACAATGTCTCCAGGGACTACAAAGCCCAATTTGGCACCGTCTAGTGTAGAGCCTGACGGCACATGTGGCGCGTCAGGGGTTCATGATCGTCAATTCAAGGGCCTTGCCGGCCATGTTGCAGGCTACTAGCCCTACCTTTGCAGCCCGTCGTATTATATGCAACAAGGATCAAAACAAACGCGGACCTCGACTAGCTTAAATGGAGCCTCATTATTGAACACTACCCGCCACCAGATGCTACAGTAGTAACGAGACGCAAACTACAGCCCGATTGGTGGGGAACTCCGGGGAAACGGAAGAACCCTTGCTCATGCAACATCCCTGTCGCTACCTAAACTATTGGGTACTTTGCAGCCGCCTCAGGGTACCTCTCTTGTTACGTTTCTGTGCGCAGGACGATGATGGCTTTTCTTTACGTTTCACATGCTTCACTCGATGATGCTGATCTGTCTTATTCATGCCCAAACTAGCTTCAGTTGGCATTGTTAAGTAGCGGTGTGCTCAATCTGTCGCGATGCTGCTTCCTACCTAGTAATCAGTCCCGGAGTGTCTACTACATCAGCGAATATCTCGAGCTCTGTCGTCACTACGTTGTTTTCCCTTAGAATGTGAGCAAACCTAGGATGTTTCATAGTCAAATAGCTTCTTACTGGTTCGTCAGCATTAGACGGGGTTCTTGAAAGCAGTATCTTGGCCACTTGCCATACAGCACGTAACACAGCTGCAAAATAGACTCAAGTTCGAGAGTACGGCTTCGAAGATCATGATCTTTCTCGAGAAGCCTACAGCTTTTCCAGGTAAGAATGCAGCTATGGCTTGACAGTTCTCACAGGTTTTAAGGCTGGCCCGCACTTCTGACCTCGGTTAAGCGCCTCCAAATTGAGGCCACAGGATCCTGGGACACAAAGGTCTCGTATGTGTGGACTTTTTGCAAGGTCGGCCTTTGTAGATGTGACTGATGTTGCTGTCCCTGTCATCCACATCAGAGCTTTTGCTTGCTGCCTTGTTACGAGTGGCCTACGCCAGAGTCAGGCTCTCCGTCCTCTTTTCCAGCCGCCAATTGAAACGCATTATTACGCGTCAATTTCAGCAGGGGATCCTCGGCCACGCATCCATAGAGCGGTGAAGAAACAAAAAGACAGGGGACTGTCAAGGGGGATGAGGCTCTGCATTGCGATCAGACTTGTACTGTTCCCTTTTGCCTGATTATGCCGTGGAAGAGAGCACGACACTGCCAAGCAGCTTATCGTGCATCTTGCACATATTCCAAGTCATCATGCTGCTCAAACCCGGGGAACTACTGCAAGAACATGACTCGGAGCCTATCGGATCGCCATTCTATCGGTGGCGTATAGTGAGGGTTGAAAAGTGATTCGACCTGGATATGGGTCACTGCGTAGAGACACCCGTTAGTGACACGTGGCCCTCCGCTGTGAACGAGTTCTAGCCGCCGTAGAGGAGCGCCAACTTCTTTCTCGAGAATGCGGAATGATACAGAAGAGTTGTACGAAACCTGTTTCACTTGGCATCTCTGTCCCTGCGTCGTTTTGTGCATCTCAGCCGCCCGATGGTACCTCTGCTCGTTATGGCGTCGTGAGCAATGATATTGATGCCTCGTATTTCATCCCAAGCCCGCTCAAGCCGGCATTTCCACATAGCGGTGTGCGCGTCTCGCAGCAATCTTGCCGTTCTCCGATATCGTGCCTATTGTGGCGCCGGAAACGGCTATTAGATGAAGTTTAGAAACATATGTTTCCTTTTTTGCGCAGCACTAGCCTTGGTACTAGGAAGCTCTAGACCTTTCACTACTGGAGTGAGTCAGGATTAGTTTCCGCGTGGTAGCTCTTGTGGGATGTTTGGATGTTCATTGATCCACACCACTTAAAAACCCCTTTGTGAGTGCGCCTTAGCAAGTATCCGATTTTAGGCTTACAAAAAGGCTCCGCCCCCGGATTTGATCTACATTTTACAAAAATTTAAATAAACCTACGATAGCCACCAACATAGACATACTTCTTTTTGGAACTGCGTATCCGATATGACGAAATATATTATCCCGGAGAGAACGGCGCACGATTGGAGTAAGTCACCAGTTCTCCTACATTTCTCTGCTGACGAATCTAGTTCGCAACAAATCGTTCCGCCGCGAGGAGTTCCTGATTATAGGCCGTGCAGGTGATATGCCCGGTATACCACAAAGTATATCTCGAGACGACCGCATCGCTATTTTGGACATGTCTGAGAATGAGGTCAAAAATCGGCTTGAAGGCCAAAACTACAAAGTGGGAGCGTTGGAAAATTTCTGGATGCTTTCTGGTGCAGAAAGGATCAGAAGTGGGCTGGACTATCTCGGATTGACATGGACCTACAAGTAGGTCGATCGTGGAGCCTCTAAACCTTCATATTTCATGCTGGTGTTGGTGAAGGTTTCGAATTCGGCGGCGTGTGCTATATTATACCTTCACATTGGCTCAGCAAGGCCACTAGGGGGAGGTTACCCACCCAGAGGCACCGAAAGTGGTCCTGGAACTTCCCTGAGTCTCCAACATACTCCGGTATTCAATTAGCTAGGTTCACCACAGAATTGTGCTCAGTTGATAAATCAGGTAGACGAACCAGCCTTCCCTGCCTTCCTATCTCATCTCGTACGGTAAAGCAGCCATCAGCCGGCTTGTATTTGGTTCAATCACTGTCTGTCTCCTTTGGAAAATCATCTCAGGAGCTGTCGCAATACTGGTGCTCTGGAGTCACTGGTTCTACTCGGCGCGCTCTGTACAGAAGGAATGTCGGCTTTACTCGTCATTCTAAGATAAATGGCGGCTCCTTCGATGTGTTGATCTGCACGCCCGGTGATGAACTTACCAGCAAATGTGCCAAGCAGAAAGGGAGCTGCACATCCGGAGCAGGTCGAGCTCTTTTGACAATATGCAAGAGTCTCTCGATGCTGCAGGTTCGGCTGCATCCCTCAACATGTATCTTGATGATCCATCGTGAAAGCTTATGGGTGAAAGCTTACATCGGGAAAAAAAAACATCGTGTTGTCATTCATCACCTGTGTTCACAGCCTAAAGCATAACCTTATAGGCCGCAGTCGCCTCCCAGTATCTTGATCGCTCCTTTCTCGTTCAATGTGAAGGGTTTGCTAAGCTTCAGCCAGACCGATTAGCTGCCAGCTACCTGGAAACGCGGGATGTCCAGGTACGGCTATGCGATGAGTATCGACGTGCTTGAGGTACAAGGTCGCCATCGGTTTGTGTACTCGATAATGGATGTCACTCGTCATCTTCATCAGAATAGGTGACTAAGGACAAATGAAGAGTCATTTGTAGAGACGATCGTTCGCTAGGATAGGCAAGAAACATTTCGCTATTTTCGGGTGTCAAAATCGAGATGATTGGGGATAGGCAAGACCTAGAGATATGGTGTATGAAAGGTCAGTAACATGGCCATCCGACGAGGCGCCCATGATGGTGGTGTGACGTTGGAGAAGCACATGCATGCAATGTCAGCGAGAGAAGTGACAACAAGCCACGCGATTGAGGGTCGTAGACGACTCTGCATTGAAACCCCGCCATCGCCATCGCCATCGACCGCGAGGTACAGGACCAGCACGTATGTCCAATGGCATTTGAGCTTTTTGCTTTTTCGACCTATGGATCCAAGTTTATCTGACGCATTGGAAGCGTCGGATGCATATCGATGGAACTTTTGTAAGATATTCTGTGCCACCATTACAAACCACCTAGGCCATTCTAGAGACGACGTGCATCTTTTTCCCCAACAGATTTGATTACAAGTGCCATCTCATGCTACACGATGTGCTTATGTGTTTCAGCAGAGTCGAACGGGGATACATCCCCACTCTATCTCACGGCTCAGTACCTATATAACAGGATCAGTTCCCCGAACTGTGTCTTTATCTCGTATGCCTGAGCCTCCAGCTTGATCTCCGTACCCATTGAGAAAGTCAAGTTTACATCTTGCGAGGGCCATCATCCAGTTCCAACAAGGCACTCCAAGAGTTATAACATCCCTCGACAGATGGTCCCTTCCCGAAGATCGAACGATAGCCAGCATTATGAAAACTCATGATATCAAGCCATGGGAACTCACGGCTTCTGAGGCTCTCGGGAAGATCCAGGCGGATGAGATTTCAGTCCAAGAGTATGCCAAGTCTTTATTTGAGAGGATCAAGGCACGCGATGAAAACGTCAAAGCTTGGGCTTACCTGGACGAGAAGAGGGTCATGCAGGAAGCAAGACGTCTAGATGAGATCCCCAAGAAAGATAGAGGACCTCTTCATGGACTTCCAATCGCTGTGAAGGATGTCATCTACACAAAAGGTTAGTTAGCGAAATTTGTATCCGACACTATGACCAGAGCTTACCATCGTGCAGACATGCCTACTCAGTTCAACTCGCCACTATATGATGGTCATTTCCCTGAGACAGATGCTGCTTCCGTACGAATCCTTCGTCATGCTGGTGCCCTCATCTTCGGTACGTTCAACCTATACTCTGCACACTGGCATCTGACAAGCTAGGTAAAACAACTACGACCGAGTTTGCCGCTATCCATGTCGGCCCCAAGACTCACAATCCTCATGACCCTCTACGCACTCCGGGCGGATCATCCAGCGGCTCCGGAGCTGCTGTTGCCGATTTCCAAGCCCCCATGGCCCTTGGGACGCAGACAGGCGGATCCATGATCCGCCCTGCATCTTTCAATGGGATTTATGGGTTCAAGCCAACCTGGAACTCTGTATCCCGCGAAGGCCAGAAGATATATGCTCTGATGTACGACACTCTTGGATGGTATGGACGATGTGTCGAAGACCTGGTTCTTCTGGCCGACGTCTTTGCTTTTCAAGATGACGAAGACGAAGATCGGTCGTTTCAAGGCATCGCAGGGGCTCGTTTCGCAATCTGTAAGACGAGCATCTGGCCAATGGCTGGTCCTGGAACCCAAGACGCTCTCGCCCGCGCTGCAGATCTTCTCAGATCCCATGGCGCAGAAGTACACGAGCTTAAGCTGCCTTCGGAATTCGATGATGTGCCAGAGTGGTATCGTATTGGGCTTCACACCGAGGGCCGTACCTCTTTCCTACCAGAGTATGGAGTTGGAAAGGACCAAATTGGCCAAGTCTTGATCGAGCACGTCGAGAACTCCGACAATTTCACTCGCAAGACGCAACTGATGGCTAGTGACAGCTTGGCTGCCATGAGGCCTGTCTTTGATAAAATTGCCTCGAAGTATGCAGCTATCATCACCCCGAGTGTACCAGACGAGGCCCCCGTTGGTCTGGAGAGTACAGGAAGCCATGTTTTCTGCGCAATGTGGAGTGTACGTGACAGACTGTGTATGAGTCTTACAATGACTGACGATCGTGCAGGGCCTTCATGTCCCAGTCCTGAATGTACCAGGCTTCAAGGGTGACCACGGCATGCCCATCGGCCTCTCTCTCGTCGCCCCACGATATCGCGACCGTCACCTCTTGAAAGTCGGCAAAGCGGTTGGTGAAATCTTTGAGACCGAAGGCGGTTTGGAGACGAATATTAAGTGATGAACAGAGGTGGCGACAGTGCTGAGTATGGAAGCAAGCGTAATGCAAATGAGTGCTGAGTGGAGGATGCGGTGCATTATACCAAACTTCCCCGTATAATGATCGAGATCTACGGGCTACAATGCCATGCAGAACAAGTCAGAGTCCTCGGGTTTCTGAATTCAACACATTGCAAACAAATATAGAAGAATATCTCTATTGATAGACTCGCAAAGCAGCAAGTATCAAGCTAAAAAGTCATGGTGAGCCGATTGTAGGGTAGTTGCGACAAATGTGGAGCAAGCGTTACGGCAGTGGGGCTGACAGTCCTTCTACACTTGGGCTAGTTTGGCAATGTCTGGGTTGGAAGACTGACGAGAGTCCGAGTTGGAAGGAAGCTTTTCCGCGACCTTGTGCTTGTAGGCCATTTATCATCTACTTCTGCGGGCCACATCGCTGCAAGAATGACATGGGGGCGACCCAGGTTGAGGAGGGGCTGATGTGAAATGACGTGGGCGGGGTCTTGATTTTGGGGTACGTGATCCATCGCGTTCCCCCACTTCGCGTATTCTGAACGCGCTTTATCACGAACGCATTCCACATCAGACGCGTAGCACGGGGCGGCTCAAATGACTGCGCACATTTCGCGTCGGCATCGGCATCTCCGTCAAAAACGGTGCGGCCGGTACCGTGGTACATTCGTCACACCAGTCCTTGTTATCTCTGAAGCTGGTCATTGCATTGAGTACACGAGAAGCGCTGGCTGACAGGAAAGGCCCGTTCCAGACGGCCTTGACAGGGGCCAGGCCATTATGTCCTATTTCCAGTGCAAGGTACTCGCACGAGAATGCAACATGAAGTCATGGATGGCGATCGGAAATGAAACAAATACGATAGCAAGCATCCTGAAGAGATCGGTTCAAACAAATAGCAGAGCTTGTTGAACCGTATAATTGAGATTGGGCGCCTGTCATCTCCCATCGAGGGCGGAAATGCTCAGTCAGCCTGACACTTGGGGCATTGAAGGCGGTGACCGTCTAACTAGCCTAGCCTAGTTAGGACTAGCCTGCCGTCGTACCGCGGCCTCTGTTGCTGACTGGTTAAAGCTGTTTTTGGGGTCGGCAGCAGGCGAACCTCGAATTCGTCTGTGACGTTGGAACGCTTCGCTGCCGCATTTCTCGTCACAGGCGGCTAACTTCCGGGCCAAGAACTCGTCGTCAAGGCATACTCCCTGCCGCGACAGCCCAACCCATTCGAAAGAGCCATCGAACCCACG
This sequence comes from Fusarium bactridioides, assembly GCA_013623355.1. NCBI lineage: Eukaryota > Fungi > Ascomycota > Sordariomycetes > Hypocreales > Nectriaceae > Fusarium > Fusarium bactridioides. The sequence continues at coordinate 14,858 of JACCKW010000654.1, forward strand.
TTAGCAGTCATGTGTAGTTTGTCGCGGAAATGCTCTACACCCTTGTAGTGACTCGCTGTAGTCTTCGACCCCTCAGAGAGATACTACTGTGCCAGAGATACCGAAACCCTAAGACCCCTTTGAACCGAAGCCTCAAGGCAGCACAGCAGTGGCCACAGTCAGGGGTATTGATCTGTAGGCTGCCTTATCAGAGATACATTAATCTTGGATCAATGTCAAGCCAAAAAAAGGGTACCCTTGATATTAAGAGTCTGATTGGATAATGTCTTCTGCAATAGGTACACAAAAGGGGCTGTCTCGGATCCAAAGCGCTTAAAGCCTAAGGCAACAGAGCCTATATTCTAGTCAGCAATATCCGTAGGTCAATCAGTTTTACTGTGTTTCAGCACTCTGCTGAATTTTCTATACCACTTTGTCTCACTTTATGGAGCTTCGACATTCCCTACATGCGTTAATCAGTTATGGAGTAATTCTACCTCTCTGCTTCCCCGATATATGTAAAACAACAAGATGGATCAATCCAAAGTTATGCAAAAGAAAGTAAGTCGAACATGTTTACGTCAAGTACTTTGAGCTAATCAAAAGCGCCAGTTGAGAAACAGGGAAGCACAAAGAGATTTTCGGAAACGCCAGCAAGATGCTGAAGTCCGTCGGAAGGAGAAATCCACGCAATTTGAAGGACTAATTGAGGAGATGAGTACGAAGATTGTGTGTGTCGTGGATCAATGGCGGCAGTGGGGTGTTTTGGAGCAACATCCCATGTTGGTGGCAGATCTGCGGGATCTCATTACGAAGTGTCTTGAGCTATCTGATGCAGGCGTTGCTATTAACGAATCGTATCAGGCACGATCGCCTGACTGCCAATATCGATCTTCTGAGGCTTCGGCAGCCCCCTCAAGGCCAAAGGCAGTTCCAGCCATGGGTCCATCTCTTATTGGTCAACAGGGCATGTCTTCTTTGCCAGAGTACAGTCAAGCCATAACCATCCCACAAGTATCACGCCCAACTCAGGATTCTGCGTGTCTTGAACAATTGCAAAGCCATCTCCCACGCTGGCTTGGGTATGGCCTCGCCCCCCCCCCTAGCTTCTAGCTTTTTGAAGCAACTTACTCCCCGGCCCATTCTCTTTGCGGCCATGACAACATTGTGAGCCAATGTCAAGTCGAGTTCCTATATGAGGCAGAACCTCTATGGGAAGAAATTTGGTGTGATCAGGAGTTTGCGGGTATTGATCCTAGTCCTACGGAGGGGTAAATCTGCCGAGATTGGAAGCAGGTCGAACTGCAGCCTTGGAGATAGTGGCCAAGACACCTGCATGGGCCGGTAGACCGTTTTTCTTTTAGGGGGGGGGGGGGGATGTTTTTTCTTATTGCTATATGTCATAATCCTCACACATACTGTCAAACTTGGTCTTGTGTGACCGTGTCAGGCCGTTAGTTCCGTACTTCTCATGCTTCCCAATTGTCATGCAATCATTCACCATCTGTTTTGTAGCTGATTTATTCCTGGTAACCTCTCGTAGTCGCCGACTCAGTATCTGCTTCATAATTGATGATGTTAAGCCAGTACGAGCGAAGATGTAACGACTCATATTCCAGGACCGACTGGGCACCACGCTCCGCTGCCAGCCCATTTAGACCGCAGAGGTTGAAGCCGTGAAACAAGCACAGGAGACGACTCTGACGGATGTCAAGACGGATAGCGAAGTAAAGGTTGGTGTTTTAACAGATTCCGCGTCAGAGAATGAAGCGGGTGCTGTCATTCCGACAAACTCTGTTGCTGTTGAAGCCGAGGAAAATTAGCCGGCGAAGATAGAAACCGTGGAGGTACCATCGGCAGACGTAGAGATGAAGGAGAGCGAAAACGAAAATGCGCGACAGCAAGACAGCAACACACAGAAGAAGGAGGAAGATGCTGAGAAGACACAATTAGAAGACGAGCAGAGGCCGGGAGAAACCGAGGAGGCACGACTGACACGAGAATCCGGGGAGGAGGAAGTAAGGAGGCAGGAGGGACTTCGTCGCGATCCCCCCCCTCTTCCCTAACGGCTGGCTCAAGCAGTCGAAATACAGCTTCGACGAGATACAGGTTTTCGACTATTTCGAGAGCTTCGAGATGTGTAATGATCGGTTCGCCCAGATCCTGCGTCTGACTACTCAGCTAATCGTCAACTTCTTCGACCTCAAGACCGACGGGGAGAGAGGTCTTTGCTTCAGTGTGCAGGGGGTCTCATCGGTACCGAATCTTAGGTCAAGTAAGATGATGCCGGAAATTATCGAGCGCGAAAGCGGCTTTAGGGTCGTCTCTGTTGATCCTTCTTTCTGCGCTGTCAACCTCAAGGAAGAGGAGGAGAGATTAGCCAGGGAAGAGGAAATGCGGAAAGAGAAGGAGAGACAGAACGAGGAGAACGCTGAGGCTGCTCCAGGCGCGGCTGCAGTTGACGCGGAGACTGAGGGCAACGCGGAGGAGGCTCGTGACTTTCGGTGCCCCTGTGGCGTTGACGTGGTCAATTGGTCCTGGGATTGTTTGTGTTGGTATTCAATCGTGTCATTGGACTGGCTCGCTTCAGAAATCTTGGTAGCGGAACGGACACGACCGGCGCACTCAGCATAATAGCAGAGAATGGCGATGATGATGATGCGACTTCGACTGTCGATCTGGGGCTGAGGAAGGTCACCCGTACTGCGAAGACCATCGCGGCTGCTGAGGAGCTATTGAGTACTGGTGATTACGAGCCTGCTGAGTCCGAGGCATGGACGACACTTCCAGTGCAAGGCGTGAACGATCTGGAAATACGAAGGATAGCGACGCTGGTTCGGGCGCCGACGCAGACACAACCGTAGCCTCCACCGGCAATCAAGCCACGTCCACAGTTGAGCTTACCCAGGAGGTGCTTGATAATGTGTCCAAGCTAGAGAAGCGTAGCATTCCCATCCAGCGCTGGAGGGCTTCAGTCCAGGGGCCTGACGCAGACGAGGACAAGGACGAGGAGGGATGGTCACACGTCAGCGACGGCAGTCTCAGAGATAATGAGCCGGATTTAACGAATCAATCGGACGAGGTCGAAACCAGGTCAATGGCCTCGCACTAGTTCTTCAATGAATGGGGATCAACAGGCTAGGTTGATGTGAGAGGAGGTACCAGGAGGGCATGCATTCAAACACTGGGCGGCGAGGACGAGCACGGGATCTGTTCTAAGCGACAGTTTTCCATGATGATGGTGCAGTAAATTGAGGCATTCGAGGGGTAGAGAGGAGGGGATTTAGACACTTCATCCGGATACTTTCTACAAAGTCTACGCAGGCTCGGTAAGGCGGCCCTTCTTTTAGTTCCGGCACTGTTCTTCTCAATCATTTACCTCTTGTTTTTGCATTCTTTCACTATGGAGTGACTAAGTCGTGAACCCCTAATTATTCCTTGTATGGGCCTCGTGGCGGGAGGATCTAGGAACAGCTTACTTGCATCGCTCCACCATCCTGCCAGAGTAGGTTCAATTCTCCCATATAAACGACTAGATTTGAGTCTCCGACGAAATGGCTACTCTTACTTGACTAGTTTCCGCGATCTCAAAGCGGCCGTGAATTGACTCGGCAGATAAAGTCCGTTGGACAAGGTAGGAAATAGCCTGCAACTACACTCAGCCAGGAAAGAAATAATAGCTAGAGGACAACCTCAATACCTGAGTTCTCTCCAGGAGACTCTCCAGTTTGTAATCCCAGCTCCTTGATGATGGGCAAGACCGGTTTGCTGAGATTCCAGCCCTGTTCGCTATACGTTTGATGGTCGCAAAACAACCGAGACTGAGTCGCAGTGGTACTAGATCGCTCAAACACGTCAAACACAGGATGTGTTTGTGATGATTTCTTGGCGATGGCGGCAATCATCTTCCAACAGTCGTCAAACTTGTAAAGCCGCTTGTTTCGAGTGCTTGCACAAGAATTTTGACGTTATACACCAGGACGTGCGCTCTCAAGTGCCATGATATTACAGACAAGTCAATGCCTTCGTCATCCATGAGACACTCAATGCTATTAGGAGGCTGAGATGGATTAGCTATCGTTGACTTGGGAGGGATTTTCTGGGAGAGTCTGCGTAGGTTCACAAACGGAGAGTTGGAACTCTGACGAGTTTGGCAATTCGAGATGAAATCATGTAGCAATGATGTTTAACGAGGCAGTTACATACGGAGACATACTATATATTCTCACCATTCGCCATTCAAGTCAGATATAACCTGCCGAGACACGTGAGTATATATCGCCAGAAGCAAAATGAAAGGCGATGTTCGAGGTCGCTCTTTGCTGGTCCAAGCTGGTCTCGAGGCGTCTTTTATCACATGACACTCACATCCTGCGCATCAGCCTGACCTCAAATCCTTGGTGCCTAAATATAGACACACAATTGTCACCGTCTTTGTGCTTTTACTGTTGTACAAGGCTGGCGAAGTTGGACATCCAACAGCCATTCTTCAAATAAGCCTTGAACTATTCTATTCTTCCGAAAAGGCAAACGTGATGCCCTCTCAGTGCAATTAAGCCATACCGTGAATATCTGGGCCAACTCAGTCATTGCCTGGACGTCTAGGTCCAAGCTTTTCGCCAAACTCGTGGCGGGGGCCAACAGTAACAAGTTTTCGGATCACCTGATGTATCTCATATCCTTTTGAGCGATTCAAAATCGAGAACAACTAGCCTACTTTGTGAGACATAATCTCATTACAAGAAGTTAGCTTGTGAACAAAAAGGCCCCAAAGGGCAAGGCTGCTTTGTCTCGTCAGCGTAGCAAGGAGAAATTAACACAACTCCCTGTTGTCACAAATGCCTAATTTATCAATCACACGCATGGCAGACAGCTTATACACAGAGGGTGGATTTTGTTGCGAAGGCTTCACTCAAGGTCAGGATTATTATACGTGTACAATACGCTCAACACAAATGGTAGAAGGACAAGGTTGTTTTATTCAGAGATTGAGGAGACATCTCCACGAACAGTCGCAAAACACTCTCTTCCGGTTTTATGCAGCAATGAGTACCTCAGTACTACCGTGATATCCTGTCTCAGAAGGGGGTGGCCCTCCGTTCATGGGGGTACCGCCGATAGTGTGTAAAGCGAGTTCCCCAGACCCACGATCCATTATAGGCTGTGAAATCTCAGATACGTCGAGTATGAAGCGCTCAATGAATTTGCGAAAGTCTGGTAGTGAACCGCAGATGATGGCGAAGCTGACCTCAAAGATCAAGCAGACTGTTATCTGAGCCAACGCGAACGTCGTGTCAGGTTTTTTGAGACCAGTAATCAAGATGGCCAGCCGGGCCACAGTAGCGCCCAGTGTGAGTAGGCCGGTACTGAAAATTCCCACTAAAACCACTTTCGTCTTCCACGGCGCTTGGAGTCTTAGGGTGATGTCAATGGTGAGAAATATGAAGATGAGATCTACCAGACACACAACAATCGCGTGTAGGATATGAAAGGGATAGCTATTTATGCAGTGAGCCTCGGTGGAAATCCTAAGATTCCATATTGCTTCAACCGGCCGGCAAGCAAACAGAAGACCGAACCATACCACGATGGACGGAACAATGATCAGAACGACCGCGCCTCTGATGACGCGACGATGCCATAATGCGCCCGCTATCTTACCATAGATGATACAGAGGCCCAGCCTCGCGAGGGCAGCGCCCAGGATGCCCAGTAGGATGCTAGCAAGGATGAGCTTTTTCTCCCAAATAGCATCATCCATAGACATTTCCCAGACGTGGACGCCCAGGACGCCCTTGTCTAGGCAAATGAAAATAAGAATTTCAGAGGCTAGCGTGAGAATGCTGGCGAGAATAATTGTATCTTCCATCAGAATCAGCAGTAGTCTCAGATGCTGACCGCACGAGCAATGGGTATTACTTACAATGCTGAATGTGCCACTTTCCGCGGATGTAATGTGTCGCGTATAGACTTGGTCCTAAGATCACAGGAACAGTAAGTGCAATACCAAAAGCGCAGTAGCTCGCTGTGACAGTCGCTATGTCCCTCTGCGGATTGGTAAAATTGACATGAGAGCCGTCCGGCGATGCCAACCATACGTCAACACCGTCGACCGTAATCATTGTGTTCCGGATGTAGGATAAATGTTCATATAAAAAGTAAACCCTGAGGTGTAGGAGAAGGATCCAGCAATGTTGTGCGTTTGCTACTCCTGAGTGTTGGGTCAGAGGGATTCAGTCTTGAAAGCCGCAACATATATACAAGTCTCAACCCTGAAATTGTTTTCCATCTTCCGTATCTAGGATGGTAGGGTAATTGCTTATTCGCGAGAAAGCTCGCAATCATGAGACCGGGTCTGCTAACCTAAAATATCCATGTCAAATGAATGATAGTCGTCTGGACTCCGTAGGATCCGCAAAAACAGAGAGGTGCCCGCCCTGGCTTACCGAAAAGGTACCCGGGACACCAGGAGCTTTAGCCTTGCCAAATGTGGCGCTTGAGTTAGGAGGAGCACGACCCCATTGGATGGAGAAAATCTCCATTGAGATAGCTAAACTGGCCGGTAGTAGGATCCACGTCGGTCAGGGATGTTTCGTCTACCCTTGGCCAGCCGTGCAAGTCTTCAATCATATCTTGCTGACCAGAAGTGGGCTATTTTCTAGCTCCATGTTGTCCTATCGGGTAGGATCCCCGTCCTGGTGACACCATCTTCGTCGCTTTAGCGAGTGCAAGGCTTAACTGTGTATCCTGGCGCGTCCCTGCATGGGGTGGTCTTCCGATGACAGCAGGGTTCAACCAAACCACGGCGCGACTAGAGATGAAGTATTGAAGTTGGCACGCGACACAAGCGCTGATGCGAGATCATTGTCAATCCCGGGTGCATGCTTCCGTTCGTGGTCCGAATAACGTCGTAGCGTAACGACTAGCCGCAACGGCCATAACCAACACTGAACTTTTAAACTCAATGAGGGCCGCCCACACGCCTCCTGTTCAATGGAGATCTTCCCCATGATGCCGAGTGTGGGCTGGCATGCCCATCAGCTGGAGGCGAGTTTCATTGCTGTCATGGCTCGACGTAACCTCATGTTCGGCAGTTAGCCAGAACCGCAGGTACGATGAAACTCATCGCAGTCTATCAATTGAGACATTGGTTCTACGAACAAGCCAGGCTTTGGTTACCCAATACCTGATGATATACCACGCAGAATGGCTGATAAAGAATTTGTCCCCACGAATTAGGCAATTAATACTTAATTAAAATCAAACATCTCAACCAAATTCTTGTTCTGATCCGATCGGAATTTAATGGCATCAGCTGCTTCGCCCGTCTGAAGAAGTACCGTCGAGTGATCCTATATGGCAACGGCTGGAGTAGAAAGAAGGTCTTCGACTCATATAAATGGTCCAACTCTAGCAACGCTTGTATTGGTACAATATGTGTAACTTGCTAATTCTTCAACTTCACTAAAGACTACACCTATACTACAATAGCCTTTAGTTTACTGAGTAGCCCGACGTATGTCTGTATGGACCTGACCTGTTGTAATGTCTCATCCAACAAACTTGGCAGATCAACTCTCAGATCAATCAAGTATGGTTGTGTCAGTTGTGGTGGCGAGTACAGAGTTACCGCGTGTAAGTAGACATTGACCATCAATATACTAGAAAGATCCTTGTCCGTTAGAAGATCTTTGGAAGGAAGCGATAGCTTGTAGTATCGCAGTAACTGAAACCATTCAGATTGCTTGTCGGTAGATGCTGTCGGCTCTTTTGCCAGGGCGATGAGTAAATCGAGTTGTCCCCGGGTACCGTCGTCCGGCTCGTGATCTCCCAAGACCTTTGCGAACTCCACCATCTCTTCAATGATTTTCTGCAGGCTGCTCGTGTTTCCACACCCTGTATTTGGTGTTATTTGTATATTGGCTGTTTGACCCCACGCAAGGGCTATCATGTGGCAGAACTCAGATTAGTGATTTGATCTTTCACAGATCTGCAGGATCTAGGATTGAAGTGAGTTGCTTTGCTCAGAATCTTGCAAATTGGTACTTACGGCTGAGATTCCTGCTGAAATTCTTCCTCGACTCGACCTGATTGTGTCAACATCCTGTATTCGCAAGGACAGGTGGTTCACTTACATGTCCTCACAAAGCCACAGTAGTGCCAAAGAGGCAATCAGTGCTCCATCTACATGTTCTGGTTTTAGTTTGCACAAGCATTTCTTGAACTCCTGGACGGTTAGTAACTGGTACTGGAGCTTTTTGAGGCTGGCATCGTTGAAGTCAACGACCGACGCTACTTGATGCGCCGAAAGGGTGAGGACTCCATTCATCCCTAACCGAGACATTGGTATAATTCGAAAGAAACTAATATGGAAGTTAGCAGACGAATGAAACTGTCGGATGAACCAACCTTAGTTAATAAGATGTCATAGCTGTGAGCTCACTCACTCCCATTATTGTAAGCCCGTTCTGGCTACTTGTTGCCTGATAAAGAAGCATAAATCACTTTCTGAGTAAATCGTTGGCCGTAAGGTTATTTCGATACGACCATCCGCTATAGGCATTGACCCCGTCCTTCTCCAATTCTTCACCTCTGCCCTGACCTTGGCTGGCCAAAATCGATGAGTCTTCGGGGTAGTAGTTCCCTGTGAAGCTTGAAGTAGTAACTCTTCGTGTGTTGGCGAATGGTGATATGAGCACACGGCTCTGTGCTTGATATAGTTCTGGCTGACGAGGCATGAGTCGATCGTCGTTCAAGAACGGTAGCATGGCACGGTCGACCTACCACTGAGGACGTTTCTCGTCGCAGCGGATATGGCGGCGCTTGCTAGGATAGACAAGTCCTGATTAGTATGTTCGAATGATATTTAAATACAAAACCCTGTACCTACTAGGTTGAACAGCCATTGCAAGATTTCGTATGGCTGTATATGGTTTGTCAGACAGTGGAATTCCAGTGCTCTTAGATGCATACCTCCTCCTTTTCTTGGGGGGTCCTTTGGGGGTCTAGAGCTGCATGATTCAGGGAAGAATGAATTACAGCGTGACTAATAGGCGTCTCTAGAGATCAGAGTTTTTATCAGAGTGGAATAGGCCAAACAAAGCACCATAGGAAGATCCAGGTCGCCACGCCCTACCGAAAGTGACTCAGATTCTCACAGGTAGGTATTCTGCGGTCACTACGTGTCCGCGGAATAAGTGACTACATTATTTAAAGAAATTTTGTTTTGCTTGTCGCATCATTGCCATATCGTAGCAGCATTACTGTACTGAAACTTTGTTAGCATGCTGATGTTAGCTACTGGGGCTATGTTAACATGGACGATGTTAACTCCTTAGGAATTACACCATCTCAACGTTAGCATAGATGAGCGTTAATGCCTAACCGATTGGAGTATCGTATTCTATGTGAACATGTGCCCTAATTTAATCTAACATTTCATATCAAAACGGCATTAAATGTCGCGTAGCGTCTGAGCATATTATGTTACCATGGTATCCAGTGTTATCATACGCCTCATGTTAGCACAGGCCCACGTACGCTAGTGCAGCCACAAATGTCAACATGGTCTCTAACATGCAACTGCCCACTATGTTAGCACGACTTTGTATGGTACGCTAACATTGCTGACCATATCAGCACACCATACTTCATCTTATTGCCAGCCAACAACGTACAGGCCGGCATGGTCTATCATAGCAGGATTCCAGTTTCATGTAACGTGGGACTGCTGTGGTCGACTCTTTATCCTGATTTCTCACCTATACTGCTACCACACACCACTGTTTGCTAGCATCAATTCTATTAACACAATTCGACAGGCCCTCAATGGCTCGGAGACCGGCTTCGGCACAGTAGCATCACTCATTTATATATATTAATAACAAGGGCAGGCCGCGGCCAGAGTAAAAAAGCCATATATAGATATCGCAGTAGAGATAACATAAGATATAACTAAAACTCACTCCAAGGTGCCTAATAGCTACCATACCTATCCAGACTCTTAGACATTCTAGTATCCCATGCTGATGTCCTGTTACCTTCGGATGTCCATCCCTTATTAATATTATAATGCCATGCTCTCTTGCGCCTGTGTCGATGCTCCAGTCCAACTTTACACCATTTTCCTTCAATGCCGTGATTTCCGTTTAGTGGAATTGAGTCGCAATGCTCCTCTTCCATGTTTGAGTTCCTCCTCCCGGTTCTTTGTCCACACGCCGGACCTTGCTCAGGACCTCGAACTCACCCAGCATTGCTCGAGTCATCCCTACCGGCTTTCTCAAGTTGCGCAGCCGTGTGGTCAGCATCGTGTTGCGCCTCTTCCCTTTCAGTGGTGTCTTGCTCCTGTGCTTTTTTGGCCTCCTGTAGAGCGAGCTTCAAATCTCGGGCCTTGGCCTCGGCCTCTTGAGCCTCCTTCTGGATCATTGCGACACGTTTTTGGTGCAGATCATTCATCTGAACTTTAAGATCCTTGATATCTTGATCGACCTGTGTCTTCGACTTGCCATGGAAGAGCTGTGGCTCGAACCTCTCCTGAACCTGATTAGCTACTTCAATGGCATCCAGAAACCCCTTCTGTTCTTCTTTGCCATCCCAAAAATCGCCAACTTCGACTGATCTACGAGCACTAGCCATTATCGAGCCAAATTCCGTTCTGAAAGTCTCGCGATTTTGCATCTTACTAAGGGCGTTTTGCTTGCCTTGGATGCTTTCTTTGACCTGTTGGATCCGCTCTAGAATCTCATCCTTGATGAGGGGAGAATTGTCAGAGCTTGACGCGGGCGCTAGAGAATGGGTTCCAGACACTAGAGATTGGTGGTTCGGGGGCTCTAGGGTCGACAGCTTGTGCGACGATGAGGTCTTGCTTTTGAGATAAGGAGAAGGAGGGAGTCTGTCCCGCCATTTCTGCCTTTCTTTGGCAAGGTCCAAATCTTGTGGAATCTGTTTTCCCATGACTAAGTGTTCGATGGCGGAGATGACAAAGACACCACAGTTATACCCATCTCTTTGTGTAAAATCATCCTTCAAAGATCAGCCAGCATTCGAATTCGGGCACGATTCATTCAATACCTACAATCAGGAGAAGTTTGGTATCTCCCAGCACTGCCTTGAGCGCCTTTTCGATGTCATGGGTGCGAGAGGGGGTGGCCATACTGTCGTGATGCTCCGCTTTGACACATATGCCGTTTTCTTGATAGATGACAACCAACGACCAGTGCGATGCGGTACACACCGGACAAAAGACTACTCTAGAATCTTTCGGAAATTCCCCGCAAAGCTCTTTCTTTTCGTGATTGACTCCCCGCACATTGAGCCAAAGCGGATCCCGCCAGGTAAAGTAAGTGCGGTCATGGTAAAGCAAAATTTGCCTGACACTCCGGTCGATACTCTCATCGCAAAGCCACGCAGTGGGGTCCGATAATTTATGTTTAGCCCTGTCCTCGTCCTTAATCGGATAAACATGTGAGGCGGCGGACTGCGAGCCGTGGTCACTGTCCGCTTGTGTAAGATCAAACGACTCCGCTGCACTCGAGTCTCGGGCGGGCGTAGTAATCTCGGATCGTTGTCGCTTGATTGACCCGGTGATAGAAGGGCTTTTGAAGGGCCTCTTTGACTTGGCCTCAATAGCTGGTAAGTCATCAGAATGCTCGGCTTCGGCGAGTTCCTTAGGGTCAAAGCCACAGATGTCGTTGTCAAACTTGCCGTCCTGTTCTCCTCGTAAGATAGACCTATACACTGTCCCGTGAAAGCCTTTGTCCTTCTTGATATTTCCAAGAGCCTTTCTGCAGTTCGCTTGCGTGAGTGACCCTCTTTTGACAGTATGGCGAATGTAACCACCAGGCTCATATAGACTCTGCAGGTCAATTCCAAAATAGAGGCAGAGGACCGTGATGCTGTGAAGTTGATTAATAATGCGCTTGCTCGGTAGGAAGGTCTCGATGAAGGGCTGCTTGACCCAACCAGCCTGGCCATTCGGCCAATGCTTGTTCATGAACTTGACATGGTCGACTGCCACGCGATCCTCGTTGGTCTTCGGGGCGGTGTACCAATCAGGTACTGTTTGGACTAGGCCCTGCTTCTGGGACGACATCGACGCCGAAGGCCAAGTTAGGTGGGAGCTAGTGTTGGAGCCGGCGTTGGGGTTGAAGTTGAAGTCGATGTTAAGGCCGATGTTGGCGCTGGTGTTTGCTTCGGTGGTGGAGCCGAAGTGGGGCTTGTTGGAGGCGGAGTAACAGGCATTGGCTCAACACGTGAGGAAGAGGGCTGATGTTGATCCAGTCGGTGTCACTCAGAGTGAAACGAAGGACGGCTATTAGGAGGCATGCGATTGAGCGTGCGTGTGTTGAGGATGGAGGGAAAGGAAACGTGCCGCGGAAAATTGCTGAAGCAATTGCCTCTGTTGTTCAGGGGTAGTCGACGTGAGCTTGTGCGGCCTCGTAGCCTTATCTGTAGGTTAGCAGGCTATCGATAAGACTTCCTAATACGGAAATCATCTGATAACATACCTCGGTTTTTAGCATCAGGGGGCTTCAACAGCACCACGAGTATTAATACAGCAGAATAGCAAATTGACATGCTTTGAGATTTGATGTTTGATTGCATTCAACGAGTGAGGCACTTGGCAAGACTGTGGGCGGTATCCAGGGTGTTCAAGTCAGCTTCGTCATGTTAACCCCACGTACATACGTCCAGCTACATGTTAGACCCGCCGACGGGATAAAAGGCTCTGGGCTATCGACTTGGCTTAGATAGAAACTTTTCTCCCGATAAGTGAGCAAGCCAATCATCATTGGGTTGCTTAGGTGATTGATGCTAACGCGACTCATGTTAGCGGCCATGTCATAACGATTGGTGAATGTTGGCGGTTGAAGTTCGGCTGTTAGGAACCGTACCCAATGCGACCTGAGGGAGGTTAACATCAAGATTATCATATATGTTAACTCACCAGGTATCAAACGCGTGCACGTCTCTATGTAGGCTACACAAGCAACGGGATTGAAGAGTGGGTACCACTTAATATATGCTGAATTTGGGGGTCCAACTTCATGCGTAAAGTGGGTTGATCAGGTATATGCGATTATCAGCATCCTTATGGATATGCTAGATACATGAGGGTACGTAGAGTACGTAAGATGAAAGAACAAAGAGGAACGGAAAAATTGTTTTGTGAACATATTTGATGAGACAGCTTCAGTAAGAGACGTATGAGACAATCGCCCTGTTCTATGCAACAAAGACTGCCTCAGAACGATTGTGTTAATTTGAATTCTCAGAAGGGGGCTCCTTGGTATTCATTTGGGTATACCAGCGATGCGTAAAACGTAGCCTCAGAGCATGAGCCTTGGTTCATCAAAGGCAGTGAGTTTCAGAACATGCTAGGCGAGAAGTTTTCGATAAATTTCAAACTTTTGGTACTCGGCTGAAGATGGCGACGAAGTGGGTCTCAAGCATAGCGAAGTGATATTAATTCTGTATTGCTTATACTAAAGAAAGGAGAAAAATGGTAATACAAGGAGAAAAAAGAGATTCAACCTTTCGCACCAACTACCGGTGTCCAAATAAGCTCAACAGTTAGACGATCAGTGTGTTGCTTTCATTGTCGCCTGTTGGCCTTGACGGTCCACCTCATGTACGATTATGTTAAAGAGCCGAAGATGCTGAAGATGCTGATACGGCAAGGCTTTTTCGGGACTGTACTGCAATTCTAGCAACCAAGCGACAGCATAGATAGCCTGCGCCTGTGGATCCTCATAAACCTCATCAGAGTCCCTCTCCTCTAACCTGTATTTAGGGTTAAATTCCAGTATTTTGATGATGGTCTCGACACTTTTAAACGCACAGTTCCTACGAGGATGACACTGCTGCAGCTCTGAGAATTTCCGAATATTCAATCCTTCCTCACAGGCCCTGATCCGATCATCCAGTGTATTGTGAGGTAAAGGATCCAGCCGCAGTCGGGATTCAATTTTTGAAACGAGCCATTCAACTCCGTGCCGGTGATAATTCTTCATAGCCTTGTCCGAAACGCATCTGAAACAAGCCCGCCCAGCGTCGCTTCCCTTAGAGAGGAATACGAGGTAACAAGCTCGTAGCAGAGTAGTAGTGTGTTCAATGGCATCATCATCGCAATGGCCAGCGTCTATCATTTCCCTCCTGAAGGCCAAGCCAGCCGAGGTCAAGTTTGCACATATCGCGTCTCTGGTGTGCCCACGTTTGCACTCATTCGGAGCTTTTGCTGTCTGACGCTCGCGTTCGCCGGTAGAGGTTCCGGTATCGGATGCGTCTTCATGGGATGTCTCCGCGATTCTGCCCTCGCATTCTGAGAATGGTGGAGTCTTGGGTAGCTCATATGGCCCTCGTCCACTTGATTTCAGAGCAAATCCATAGCCAATATTGGCCAGCATTTCGATTGGATCTCTCAATGCATCTTTCATCGAGGCCTGATATCCTGCAAGCACGAGGCACTTGATCGTATATAGGACAGCTGCGTCACCATCCTTTTTCGTTCGCCAGTATTCAAAGTTTGTTCTCGCTGCCGGGAATTGTTGAAGTGAACGATGGACATCGTTAAACGACAAATCATCAGGGATTCCTAGATGAGAAACCCATCTTTGAAGCTCTGAATACTCTCTGAGCTTGTTACTGTATACCTCAGGCGTTCGTGGGCAAGGGTTTTCTACAAAGTGATGTCTTTCCCTAACCTCAACCAACTGAGAGATACAAGAGCTTGAATCGCCAATAAATTGTAAATCCAAGCCAGAAATTGGAGGCTCATCTCCTTTGTGCTCTAATCCACAATAGTCTGCCAGAGCTTCGACCAGTTGTGGGTAGCATATATTGCGGCTGATGGTGCGCCTTGGGCTACTGGGACTCCCCTCTGCCGGTTTGTTACTGTGAAGCGATACGAGAACGTTGAGGTAGCTTGCAACGTCATCGAGAGCTACGTTGCTTGGAAGCGTATAACCATGGCGCCCCAATGCTTGCGAGGCGAATATCAGCGCGTAACTATCGAAGTCTTTCTGGGGCCAGTCTAACCACTTGGGCATAGGCGATTCGTAGTGATCCAGCAAGCATAAGCAACCCCAGATGCTCAAGTTTGAGTTGTTGAACTTCGACCGATCTTCTTGTGAGCATTGCTGAATATTGCAAGATTGCTCGACAGGCTGAACACTTTGTCCCAACGGATGGCTAGATCCTGGACACCGACTGAGTGACTGTTCCATAGACTGGAGAAGCCATATCCTATGTCCTTCACTTCCGGACGACTGAATATGTTCAAGGTGAATCTCGGGATCGATGTAGGTTCGATGCAATGTTGAGTAGAGCCATATAGTCTCCAGTACCTCTCGATTGAGATGTTTTTCGGGGTGTACTTTGGTTGCTTGGGCCAATGATTGTTCTCCCGCATCGTTAAAATGCCAAGATTGACGGTTCATCTGTACGTCCAGTAGGATTTTCATGGTGAGGAGAGATTGGGTCGGGCATAAGTTCGAAGGTTGCTCTAAGCCGATGAAGGAGGAAAATGGCTTGTATATGAAGAGCAAGGTTTCCGGTGACAGCGACTACTAATCCCAGTACAGACAGGGTTGGGCGATAACCTTGCTCGCCACAGAACTCCACGAAGCCTGCCCCCTCACCCCCCTCCTCACCCCTGCGCCGGCATAATGGTTCAGCTCTCGGACGATTCCCGCGCCGTCTCCAATATGCCATGGTGCATCCGGCTCCGCGCAATACGGAGATCTGCAGCTTAGCAAAAGCAAGCATAATATTGAATCAAAACCACACTCGTATTGATTGCCAGACTAGGTGGATCTTTCGGGTCGCCAAACACCAGGTGTAATTTCACTGGACTGTAAGATATGGGCGTGGAAAACAGCCAATCGCCAGAATAATGGTAGCTAGTCTCAATTCTAAGAATAGTCTTGCTAGACAAGCCTTGCTGTTGCATAAGGTCTCGAGAATATCTGGTACAACTTTTGTTCATCCTGAGGTGACCACAATACGTCCGACTGTTATCTCAGGGTCCAGTCTATACCTTCTTCATTTTCCGTTACTCGTATGCCATAATGTTCGGCAACTTGCCCCTGCGTTGATGATTTGATGGTGCCGTTCCTGGAACTCGGTCCTTTCCTGGCATCTATCAAGACTTCCATCTGCGATGTGAAGTGCTCTCGGGCGTTGTATCTGATTTGCCTTACCCTTCTCGCACCTGGCGTGTTTGGCTCTAGATCTTTGTAACAGACTGTCTACGTAGCCATAGTATTGCTACCAGTTGGAGCACCTACACCTTGTGCACAACAAGACTCAGAATCTACACAATCGGGCTTCAGCATAACGTGGATGGACGCAGTTAGGTCAGAAACGGATTCATTGACGGCAGCCATAGCCCGCATTTGTCTCGAGCTCGAATCTCGACTTGATGGTAACCAGGACACAGTCAGATATTTTGGTGAATCATGCCGTGTGATGAGAACGAACGTCATTCACCATCCTACGGCGTGGTAGAGGTTGGCGGCCTGGTGACCAAAGGGTGGGTTCCACCTGCTCGCGTTCACATCCTCGCTCTTCTTCATGCAAGGCTTCTCAGGGTACTGCTTCAAGTTAGCCACATCATGTGATGTATGGCGTCGCTTGAGGACAGCATTGGCGGTCGAGCTCTTCTTCTGTCGCTCCCAGAGGAGGTGGCGTCGAAGAGACTCGGTCAACTCAGTCGCCACCATGTTGCGACGAGTGGTGCGAGGTGACAGCGCAGCTTGAGACTGAATGCGATTGGAGCCAGTCATGATGGGTTGAGCGCTAGAACGAGACTCCTCATGAATAGGCTTGAGACCCGGACCACGCATGCCCTTCATCATCAGGGGAGCCTCGTCAGAATCATTCGGTGAGGCACCCAATGATGGGCCATGGACAGATCGTGGAATGGCAGAAGTCGATTGAGAAGCGTGGTTACCAAGAGTGCGTGCGCGATCGTTCTGAGCAAGCATAAGAGTAATGAGTGATTTTCGCGAGGCCAAGTTGGACTTGGCGTCCACCCGTTGGAAGAACCTGTCGTCCATGCTGGATTTGCTGCTCTCATCCTCCCAGTCCGAAGAGTCGTCATCGTCATTGATGGTGCTCTCGTCGATGTAGTCGTCGGTGTCTGAGTCGACTGCTGCCTCATCATCAATCGTTCGTGTCATAGCATTGTTGCTGGACAAGACCTGCTTGTTGCGTGCAGAGAGGAGTAAGCCAGGTCGCGATGAAGCCATGGTGCCCTCCAGAGGGCCATCTCTTTCAGAAGAGCCACCGAGCCGAAACACGGGTTTGAATAGACGTCTGCGAAAGGAGCGTGAGAATAAGACAGGTTCGAAATTAAGAACGAAATAATGCAGCAGTGGTCAAGACAGCTCAACATGCTGGCTGGGTACTGCCACCATATAAGTCAAACATGCCATACCGAGACACGTGGGTGTGAACCACCAGAAGCAAAAACAAAGAGGATGGTAGATGTCGCCCCTTGCAACTCAATGCATCTTCAATTGCTCCATCATATCTCTCAGAAAGGGGCTTGTTTCTGGCTCGATTTTGACCTACCGGGTAGGTTTCCCTGTCTGGTGACACCATCTTTATGGCTTTAGCGAATGCACGAAGCTTGTACATTGGCACATCCCTGCATAAAGTAGTCTTGAGATAGGAGTAACGGTAATTGGCTAGACTCTTGGGCAAGGAATCAGCAAGATGGCGGCACCCGGGATATGAAGCAGAGGCACGTACATTCAAGCGTGGATACTGAGTCATGGATCATCTCGTCTGTCGCTCAATCCTCTTCATTCCCCAAATGCCGTGGTAACTAAAAGTTAGCAGCAACGGTCATCAACAAGGTCCGAACGGCGGCGCCGGATGCTTGCCCTGAATGCGGACCGCCCCACCTCCCGTGTTCCATATGGAGATCTTCCCCATCATGCCGAATGGGGACTGGCATGCACACCAGATGGGAGCCATGAAGGCGCGTGGTACTTCGTCATGTTAGCGCAGTTTTCTCCTCCTACCTGGCCATGGGGGTCAGCAGCTAAACGTGGAGGCGCGTCGAAGTTGACCTGGCTGGTCCGAGGCGGCCCCGGGAGAGGTCTCGGCTCACAACAGAGCAATTCACGTCACCTCTAAGCCCAAATAGCACTATCAGGAGAGAGCTGTTTATAACTCATTCAGACGATCCGATGCGGGTATGAGTACTAGGATGCAGCGCTATACGCGAGTCGAACTTTTACGACGTGCTGAAGTTGCAGGAATCACGTCGAGATAAATTTTCCCGGGGCTCTTGGGGGCAGCGTACGGCATCTTGCCTACGACGCGATCCGGCTTCTTTGTGATTCGGATCACGTAAAAACGCGAGATTAGAGATTAAAACAGAATCAAAACCTCTTCATGAAATCTAGATAGTTTGTTGAATATTGCTGAAGCTCACCAATTCGTGCCTCCGCGTCGCGTGCATTTCGCGCCAAAACGACAGATAAACGCGCTGGGGGCACGCTTACATGAAAGATCCTGAAGTTCCAGACTATTTTCCTCATGACTGAGTTCTCATACATTGATTTAATAGAGTGTTGCGCAAAAAAAAAGGACAACTTTCTCAGATAATTCCAAATCGTCTGCATATTGGTTAGATGAAAATTTCGGAAGTCACTCTTTGGTCTACCCTATATATCAACCATTGTCAAGCAATGATTGGACAACTTGATGAATGACTAATAGATTGGGTAAAAAAGGGGGCGAGTCGACATTAGCCGACATTTAGCCGAAGCAAGAACATCGCAGCTTTAGCGGTCCGTCATACTGGTATTTGATACCGAACACGTATCCCATTATTATGCCATCAATGCTATGCTTCAACTGGTTTGCTAGCGCATTGCGCCCAGTGTCCAGAGTACTTCGAATATTTTCCCATGAAAGACTTCCCACTGCGATCGATCACTATCCTCCCACCTCTGGGCAACTCGACAGTCAGAAGCAAGCATTCATCGATTCCATCGACCATGATGCTGTTTGCCGACTGGCTTCGCGATACAACAAGGAAGAGTCATGTCGCATCTTCGACCTTAAACACGGCAGCTTTAATGCCTGTTTCTTCGTCGAGTTCCCATCTAGCGGCACCAGATGGGTTGTGAGAATACCGATCGATCCTGTAGTGGGCGAGGTATGGACAAAGCTCCAGAGTGAGGTTGCCACTATGCAGTAAGGTCGCTAAGAATATTCTCGTCTGGCCGCTAACTCGGGCGAAATGGCCAGATGCATTAAGAAGAACACGAAAATTCCTCTTCCTGATATTCACGCACACGGACGAAATGAGAAGCTCGTTCGCGATAGCTCTACAACCCAGGCTTTTCTCATTCTCGACTTCGTCTCCGGC
Source organism: Fusarium bactridioides (assembly GCA_013623355.1). NCBI lineage: Eukaryota > Fungi > Ascomycota > Sordariomycetes > Hypocreales > Nectriaceae > Fusarium > Fusarium bactridioides. The sequence goes on from JACCKW010000654.1 coordinate 34,224, forward strand.
CGGCCGCTCGATCTACAAGTTCTGAGGGACGATACGCTACCACGGCGAAAACACTTCTATGCCCAGCTGATTGAAGTGTTGGCTCAGCTACGTACGCTAGAGTTTACAAAGTCGGGCTCGTTGATGCCAGGTCCCGAAGCAGTACCTGTTGTAGACAATGTTCTCTCTATCCCACTCAACGAGTTTCAAGTTGACAGTAATCAAGCAAGGTCTCTGTCGATGGCGCATTCAGCAAAGGAATTCGCCCTAAATCAGCTCAATCTAATGAGGGAAGAATACCGGCTGCCAAGGAGTGAGCTCTCCCGCGAGACCGTGGAAATGGAAATCTTTGCACTCAACCATCTGAAAGAATTAACGCAAAGGCTTGCAGATGGTCCCAACTGTTTTGTGCTGTCTCACTCCGACCTTAGACCGGCAAACATTATCGTCGACGATGATCTCAACATTACCTCTATTCTCGATTGGGAGTGGACCCATACGGTTCCTCGACAATTCTTCACGCCTCCGTCATGGATCACTCTACATGATCTTGTCAAGTCGGCCGAGTTGGGTCACAGTGAATCCTTCCTCGAATTCCGCGAAGTTCTTGAGAAAATGGCCGAGTCGTCCCGCCCTTGTCGCTCGCTCGCTGATGAGTGGGAACCTGACCTTCTCAACAAGCTGTTCCCACTCGCTGAGATACTACAGGACCATTGCAAACTACTCCACATATACTACAAGTTTATATTCCCCCAATACTTTAAAAAGCCACGCCAAGAAGTGGTGGCTGGGTTCCTTCAAAGCAGTAAGAATTATATTCTGGAGGTTCAGAAACGAGTGGCCGACTCAGAACAATACACCAAACACTTAAGAGACACCGGGTTGTATGTTCCAGATAATGAAGCGAGACAGGAACAGGAATATATGGAGAAGATACGACAGATGGATAGGATGTTGGGGATAGCTTGACTGTAGACAGGGACTCAACTCAGTTGCCTGTTTCGTACTTCTCTAAGTCTTCTTTTTCTCTTCTTAGTTCTTCTACACTTTGTTCCTTCTCTGCAATTGCACTCTTCATATTTCCGATAATACCTTGGTATCGAGTGACCGCTTCGTCAATACTAACAGTCTCACCTCTGCCCTTCTTCTTAGAGGAGCTCGAAGCGCTCCCTGACATCTGATCTCGCATAGCGCTGGAGATGCCGTCAACGATACCGATGATATCTTTAATCTTTTCCTTTTCTGTTCTTATCCAGTTGAGCTCACTGGTAATTTTTGTCTCGAGATTGCGGATCTGTTCAAGCCTCGCATCGGTAATGGACATGATGGGCTTGCTACAATTGTTAGGTCAATTCCTCAGACGACATTTCGTAACGATAACATAGTCGCTCAGCTACGTACATCTTGAGAGGCTTGAGGCTAAGGCTGTACTTAATATTATCCTTTGTAAATTTCTGGAGAAATACGGTATTATCTGTTGTGGGTGAGCTGGGATTGCGCCTTTTTTCGTTTATCTCTTGGCCACGACCTGACTGAGGCCCCGTCAGTAGCTCAGGGACGAGCGGGGTAAATGAGGGGTCGACTGTCTTTCGCCTTCACCGTTAAGTACTAAATGAGTCCACCTTATCTCATATGTGATCTTCGCTCACAAACCGTGTAAAATGATAACAATAATAATCATGTGAACGGGTGACTAACCCTCCAGTCGCTGGTGGCATTTTGTCAAACTTATTAATCCCTCAATGAGACATTTTCTCTTGTGTGACATGATTCTAGGCTGATATGACATCATGGGGAACAATTAGCACCGTGTCCCACTTTTGACTTAGCCACAGCCTTAGCCCAGCCACCATCAGAAGAAATAGGAAACTTACCCTTGGGAACTAGAGAGTACCAGTCGGAGAACGGGCCCGAGTGGCTAGAGATGCCTCAGGCACACTCTCATACTGGAAGAAGCATCTCAAAACAGTCCCACTGGTCTTTAGGTCATTGGCCCTCTGACTTGACCCTTAGCAATAATAGCATCTGCAATTTTGGGGATGCGATGACCCTGAATACCGGCGACATCGGGGGTCTTGTAGACTACTGAGGTTACAGAGGCTGGTTATACGGGTCGTTGATAATGAGCAGCCCGGCCTGTCGCCGCGAGTGCTTATCATGGTGACGGCAAAAGTTCTCGGCAATGAAAACGTATTGGAAGAGGAGGCGTAGGGTAGCTGTCGTCTTTCCATTACTTCCGAGGTCATGACGTCATAATCGATAAACAGCCGGAACTACAGAGTATGACAGAATTTGCCGCCGTCCATTTATCAATTGAGACAATTTGCTTTCCGCATACGGAATACAAGCGAAGGCCATAGGATTGCATTGCTTTTCAAAGGGTCGATCTTCAACGTACGACGGCTCGCGCCGACCCGCATACGCAAAAAAATAAAATAAAAATACAGGTCGCCGGGGTCGGAAATGTGCAAAACTGGGCCCTGATGTACCAAGATTTGCCACTTAGGTTTTCTTTTAATGTTTATATATTTCTTAATAAAACTTAAAAATAAAATAAAAATATCTAATTAAATAGAAACCTATATACAATTCAATATAAATATTCTTATATTTAGATAGTAGGGAAAATAAGAGAGATAAGATAGATATATATATTCTGGATCTTGTACCAACGCTATCATTTCCAACCCCGGCAACCTGTAACAGTCACGCCATGGTCTACCATCGCTATTCTACTTCCTAACCTGATTATCGGAGATAGGAGGGAATAAAATCACTCATCGAGAGTAGATGCATGATTACAACATTTCCTGATTGTTGAAGTGTCGGGTTATAAGAGCCATAGACCTGAAAAGCTTATCTAACAACGAGTCGGGATGATATTTCACAGTAGAAAACACGTATCTTTGCAAAACAACTTTGTCACCTGGGAGATGGCAGTTCATGAGCTCCTTTTTTTTTTTTAAATTTTCTTTTTAAGCTTAACCCCCTCAGCAATGAACTTTCCAGTTGAGCTTCATCCACGATGGGGAAGTCCTTCGGGGAATCATTCGGACCAACACACAAACAAAAGTGTACATTGGAGTCACCTCTGCTTGATGGTATCTGAAACGTCTGACCAAAGGATTGTGTCGATGTGGCCATGCTAAAAATGTGCAAACCACTGAAAAACTTTTGTGTCGTTAGCAGACTCGCATGGCATCACTCCCTTCAGAGACGTTGTTAGTCGAGGCGTCGTGTGTACGTCACGCTCGAGAATAATATGGCACTGCGGGGTATGAGGGAATTATCGCCATCAACATAGCATTCGGGATGGATGTTTCGGGTCATTGCATTTCTGCAAACACTCAATTTAGAGTCCCGGTATCCGATATGTAACGAACGGCTCGAGCGAAGGTCAGCTTAATTGTCGCATCCTTACTTCCGCTGCCTCGTGCTGAAGTAAGAGTGACCAATGTCCCTTCCATTAAAGTTGTACTATTTCCAAACACAAAGTCGCAAAGTTAAGGCAGACATGTCAGTGTAGTGTGCGACCTGTGGCTGAAAGCTTATCTTCAACCATCAACTCGCGTAGACTACCCTAGTTATTCACGATCACCACCTTACTAGGGTTTCTCCTTCAGCTAGACATCAGATTAGATATCTAATGAATCGGTCGCGAGGAGTACCGTATGGCGTGCTACTTTGCAGAGTCTTTCTTCCCCGTCACACCTTTGAAATTTTACTATGGCAGTAAATTTCGATGGATTATGTCGCTGTTGCTCATATTTCGGAGAGCGCTCTCCTGTTGCACCTCGACCCAGTCGCCCGCAGCAATAGCGTTGAGCGACAGGGTTTTAAATCGAGTCATTGTCCAGAAAGCCATTCACTGTCCATATCCTCATTTTGCGCCTTGCTTGTTTCGGGAACCACGTGATATTAGTACCTTGATGGCATTTTCCGAACAGTACACGTCATCGATGCTGCACCGCCTTCAACCTCCCCGAACCACAATGACTACGCCTGAGCTCTCCATTCTATGCCCCTGTTGTACATTGAAGATTACTTCGCAGCGTGATGCGATAACACATCTGAAGCGCCATCGGGTATGTTTTAAATTCAGTTACCTTCCAATGTATTGATATCTTCTGACACCTGGCAGAGCGATGTCCGGTCACTGGAAGATGCGCTTGTGAACCATATGGAATCAGACTCTGGCCAGACTTCAAGATCAAGAGATTTCGGGCCCGATTCTCCATCAAACAATAACGAAGTTCCTATTCTCACAGAGGAAGGTACAAGTTCAAAAAGGGGTTCTAGAAGTACTAGGCGACATGATAAAAAGCGTCTACAGAGTAGAATTTGTCCCCATTGCAAGCTGCTGTTCGGATCAACAACTATTCGAAACCGGCATATTCCGAGACGTATGATTTCAAAAGGATGCCAAACTGACTTGACAGCCAAGCTAATACGAACAGATTATCCATGGAATCGGAAATGTGATAAATGTGGTTTGCAGCATGAATTTGTAAGTGGATACACCAAACACATATGCTCAGATGCCACAAAACCCAACCAGAGAATGCAAGATAGTCGGTGGGAATTTTCAAAGGATGTTCTGGGCCCGAACCCCAAAGTAGTCGAGATTCCTCGCACAAGGGCATTTGGGAGCATGGAGTCAACCGCGGACATG
>JACCKW010000655.1:0-18310 GCA_013623355.1 Fusarium bactridioides
GCCTAAAGCTTAACCTTATAGGCCGCAGTTATCCCATAGCTTAGTCTCTGTAATGAAGCATAAGTAATATAATCAGTATGTTCTGAATTTGAACCCTTTATTAGCATGTAATTGGAGCGACGGAGTGAGTGGCAGATGCATGGGATAGATGGTCGCTGGTGCTGAACTAAGTTAGCTTACAGGGCAAGATCGGGAAATTTAGTGTATCGGCAACCGATCTAGATCCGCTTGAACGAATGGGGGCGCTTCATCTAGTTCCCTGAATTAAATTGCAATCGATAGTTCGCAATAGCTTCTGGGGCGAAGGCTTGGCAACTCCTATTTTTATATTTATTTACAAGGAAGAATCCGCCTTATGAACGACCGAGGATCTCCTCTTCCCCATTTGCACCTTCCGAGCGATCATGTACTTTTTTAAGGCATCGACAGCCCTTTTTGGCTTGGCTATTGGTGTCCAGAGTGTAGCTGCTGGTCCTTGCAAGCCTGAGTCGAGTCAGACATTAACTGAAAGCTCTTTGGCTGCGACAAGCTCAGTATCTGATGCTGCCTTAACGGCTACTTCGATCGCGTCCTCGACCGAGACTACCCAGTCGCGCCCCGAAAATGACAATTCTTCTACAGTCTCCCTTGACTTTTCTTCAGCCGAAATCGCTTCCGCCACCACGACGTCCAACACCGAGAGTGTCTCGAGAGCAACAGAGTTCTCGGAAACCAGCACGGATCTGCTGTCAACGACCAAGGAGACAACAGAATATTCAATACCTCCAGCAATTCCAGAGTCTAGCACTATCCTACCGTCAACAACCGAAGAAACTCCAAGCACCTCCACCGCACCATCCAACGAACAACCACAAATCTTCACCGGTGGCTCCGCAACATGGGTTTTCCAGAACGGTATAATGGGCGACTGCGGAACCGTCAGCCACGACACCGACTTTGTCGTCGCTCTGGATTACAGAAGGTATGATCGGAGCAAGTGCGGTCAAAAGATTCGCGTCACTGCAACTTCTGGTCGACATATCGGGCTTTCCATCGACGTCACTATTGTCGACGCTTTTTATGTCTGTGTAAATGAAAACTCGATGGATCTGTCTACGGGCGCATTTGACGTTTTCGGCACCCTGGATGATGCAAGGGTGAATGTGGAATGGCAGTATCTGCCGTGATACATGTATAGACATAAGGAAGACGGAAGCAGTATAAGAGAGGCAGACTAGATGACAAGGCAAATAATATAAAGTCCAATGGCAAATGATAAATCACTTTTGCTGCTCAGGTATTAAGCACTGAAGCTGATGCATTTCTTGAATAGTTGTAGATATTAGAAACGAAGTGCCGATATCTGCAACTCGACAGAAAGTTAAAGCAAGCGAATAATAAATTCTGCTCGTCGATCAAGATCTGTAGTCTTAGATACATACTCCAAAGTGCTTTAGATATCCCCCTTCAACTTGTCATTCTCTTCATCAACTACCTCCTAACTTTGAACCCACAGCGACCATTGTTGTTGACGGATCAGATTGCTTTGAACCTAGCTCGCTCAATAGTTCTGCAAGCCATCCATCTGATCAGAATCTCCAGTCATGGCTTTCATGCCCTGCGTTGCCAGGCTGCTAGATGCCACACCAGCAATACCCTTCTCAGCAGCCTGCATTGCAACCATACCAGTATGAAATCCGACAGCTTCTTCAACAGACGTCTGAGGAACTAATATGGCGAACCTCGCAAGATCCTGAGCTGCTGGAACCCTATTGTCCAGGCTCATTATGGCGTGGCCCATCTCGTGGAGTTGTTGCGCAGCCCCATGCGCAGCACCGCTGATGGAATCACCAGGATTCATAGAAAATGCATGCGCGACAGAGTCACTCGGAAACAGGCCCAGAGTGCAGGTGTGGGTGACATGAATAGCGGCCTGATCAAACACATGACCAATGCCCATTCCCGCAACGCATGCTCCCAAGGGGATCAAGACATCTCGTTTCTGTAGTTTATGCAGAGGGACATCTCGCTTCTTCAGCTCTGCACGGATGAGCTCCAGTTTCGACTCTGCTACGTGAACACGACGGATTGCGATCGCACTGAGCACGAGAGTGCCTCCAGAGGATGCGACGGCGCCCCAGCCCCCGATGTGGGCACTGCATATTGCAGCTGTAATCTGACGGGTTTTGACGATCTCCTGCTTACGGAGACGGTATATATCGTAGTAGGATATGCGATGTGCATATTCGGTCTTGTCGAAGTCAAAGAAATCCCCGATAGTCATGTTTTCTGAAAGGGAAATCACGTATGATTGAGGTGTGATACAAGATCATGAAGCATATTGATGATTGGGAGGGGAAATTAACATGCTAGTGGAACTGGGACCAAGAGCAGTGGTTCTAGATGCTCAAATAGCTCTCTTAATAAAGAATATGGTGCTGACTAGGACGCAGGTACAGCGTGCATACACAGCCGCAGGGAATCGATGAGATCGCGGACAGCCAGGATCTGTGTGACTTTGCAGGGCTTGATTACAATAATAGTAACCTATCAGACTGGGCTATGCAGCTGCATAACCTTTGTCTCTTCCTCTTCCTGAAACGTGTGCTACCAGGCTGTGCCTATCACAAATCTGGAGAATTGTCCAAATATGTTGCATCACGTGGCATTGAGCGTCTTTGTACAACACCCCGACTTGACGGAGCACTGTGCTGACGAAGCAACCTGTGCTACCATCACGCTGGGCTCCTCAAGGCATTCTTGTGGTTTTCTATCGGCTGGCACTGTATACTGGAACACTTGGCTATGTCAGGTTTCACAGCGTCTTCAATTCGCAACGTCTGCCATAAATAGTATGCACAGCCTAGTTGCACAAACAAGGGGCATTTCTCTTCAAACTGTATAACCTTGATCTGTTTCACTGAGTAGAGTCTAATGCTGGTCCCCGATATAGTGACTTACTGATATACAGGACTCCTAGATGACTGTTACGCAACAACTAAAATAAGCATTTAGACTTGTCTAGCCCTGATTGAGCTCTTATAGACCACATGGGCAGCGTGTTCTTGTGATGCCCTAAAGCTTTGTACAATACTCTGAAAAACGCCTTGCTGAAATCCTAGGCCATAGCAACAAAGTATGCAGTATCTCCTAATCATTCTGCAGTTTCAACCTTTTGTGAGCAGTCTGCAATGGACTGATCAGGCCACCCATCGGCAAACCGAGCAATAACATTCGCGACAGTGAAATAAGTTAAGAGATCGCCTTGCAAAATAGTGGACTTGTATAATGTAAAAGTCTCAAAGGCCTTTCAACAAAAAGGTATAAGTTTATTATAGCGCAAGGCCATGGCATACAGTAAGCAAGGACGCGGGAATACAGCCTAGCAACTCAGGGCATGAAAGCTATGACTGGAGATGCCTGCTTGAATAATGCGTTGAAGCTACCGTTTAGTACCTCAATAAGGAATTTGAGCATCTCCAGTGCACTGGACTTGATATAAGCCAAATACTTCAGAACTGTAGCCCCGTACAATTAACACTATTAACGAAAAGTACAACCTGGAACCCAACCGATTTCCTCAATGGGCCATCTGATCCATAACCTATGCTCTCCATCCAGTGAAAGAAAGATTCTGTTCATTAGATGTGCCGCCCAACCTTGAACCCACCAATACTTCTCCAATTCTCTAATAATCGTCGTATAGAAGGCAAGCACACAAAGTGCTTCTTGATCAGCATTGCTCAGCAATGTGAGGAACTCATCGCTGATCTCGAACAGCCACATATAAAACCCTATAAACTTGTCCTGTGCCTGAAACTGATCGCCGTAGAGGAAAGTATAGCTTCGAGTGAGAGCCGACGCCGCTTGATTGAGAGCTTTCTTTTTCGCTTCGTTTCCCACGTCGGGAATTTCATTAATATGGCATTGTAATTGACTGAGCGGATCAAAGGTTTCGGGTGAATGGTCGTGCCAAAAGTCAAAAGCTGCCAAGGATGTTTTGTATATTAAGGAGACGGATGACAACATGATAGCATCCTGGCCTTGGACAACGGTATCAATACCGCGAAGGAGATAGAGCCACTCCGGCACTACCCCACGCCCAACAAGGAAGAAGTCTTCCTTTTCTATAGGCTTAGCCAAGTTGAAAAACAGCGTTAAGATGCCGAATATGAACAGCTGGCTGCAGTCTTGCGACGTGACATGCGTGATGAGAGGCAATGCCTTTGATAGGGAGTTGGTATGACCCAGTGATGCATGAGCCAGAAGCGCCTCTCGTCGGTTGGAGTCGTACCGTGCCATATGCAGAGCAGCAAGGGCGGTGATCCCATCCAGAACATAGTCCGTGGTAAATCCCATTTGAGGAATATCGGTTCTCCATAGATCACGCACGATGGCGTCAGGGGCAAGCGTCACGGCTGTTGAGATGGTGAAGTGATGCATTAGTTCCACGTCAAGAAGGCTCTTGGTGATGTCAGTTTGCGGCTTCGTTCTGACGTCTCCATCGAGATAGTCACATTGCAGGCTCCTCTTGAGACATTTGCGGCAAGAGGGGCGCTCTTCGTCACACTGATACAGAATTAGGTTCTCAAAAAGGCGTGGCTACTGCAGTTTGGTGAATGGACTGCTTACCTTGACCTTCCTGGAACGACACGTTCGACAGCCTGTGCGAGACTTGAAATACGTCTTTCGTCGGGTGCTAGGAATGGTCTGACTTTCTGACATTGTGAAAAGACAATGGCTGTAGGTTTTGGCAAGTATTTTTGAGGAGAATGGGATTTTTCCAGCATTAATCGGGTAATGGGTAAAGATTGCGGTATGTGACGACTTTGAAGAGAAGGTTGAAGAGTCGTGGTTATGGTCCATGGGGATAACAAGGGAGAATAATATTTCCAGTATGCCCTGGTTATAAATGTAAAATAGGCGAGTTAGTTTTTGTTCAGGGGGATGACTAAAAGTGAAGAGGCGCTTTTAAGGTTTATAGCGAGATATTATAGTGGATACTGGCCTGTATGTACTCGGTACGTTTAGAAGTGAAAGTCCCCTAATACTTTAGGCTTTTATATGCCCAGGAATTTAATAATAACTTTTCTAAAAATAAAATAAGGAAATAATTATAATTAAACCTGTATTCTTTACTTAAATTTTATATACTTACTGTATCTTTTCTAATTCCCTATTATTTCTATATCAGTCTATGTAACCATTTTATTACCATTATTCTCAGCCTTTATCGTATTCCCTCGCCGCATCTAGTAAAACGCAATGTTTGCACAAATGGGCTATAGTGTAGCACCATCATTGAGTTCAATCGAGAATAGCGACTGTGGTTCACTGCGCTTGCCTGTTCTCGTGGTGAGAATCTTGCCTGGATGGCCTATATTGAGGCAGATAATGGCAGCACACATAACTCTGGTGGTCTGTTAGCATCCGATTTAAACGCTCAAAGCTGGAGAGTTCTCACGCTGACTCAAGACCAATGAACTCCCCTTCTTGGCGGAAAAAGTGACTGAAGTAACCTTCATGCAGTTCAACAATACGGAACGTGCATCGAATGAGAACAAAGAGTATAGAAAGGAAGAGGAAAGTGAGGAAGACTACCATCGCTTTCGTCATACCCGAGCGTGCAAGGTTTGACTTTCGACACAGAAGCAAGTAGTCGGCGAAAAGAAGGCAGAAAAGCACAAGGGTGATGACCTGGAAAATGAGACCAGCCAGAGAAATGTCGACTCCAGTATCTACGTCCTTTTTAGTCGTCCCAGTGGCTGAGAAGGCGCCGCCAACGGCTTGAAGAATCAGGGAAATTATATCACATGGAATAAACATCCAGTAGAAGACGCGGGGATCGAATCGAGATATAGATCGGTCGAGATGGTAGATGCTACGAATCGTCAGCAGGCTGACCTTGAGCATGGGGCCGTAGGTCGGTTAGGTGTCTTACACCTGGGACAAGAGCACGTAAATAGCGGAACAAAAGAAGACGGGCTCAATGGTAATGCAGACTATAACACGAAAGAGGTTGAGATGTTAGTTATGCTCGCGGAGTTACTATACAGAATAGAAAGAAACTTGCTGATCTGTACGAGGAATCCATTGAAGCTAAAGGGATTGTCGTAGAGCACAATACGGCCTGCATAACCAGCAATTCCCAAAACACAACCGGCGACCATACAAGCCATGAAGCCCCATGATCTAGTCAAGACGCCTTGGATTGTATGTGCTATCAGGCAGAGGCCGAAGATGCCGATAAAGATGGAGCTGGCTGGGGCGGATGGGCGGTAGCGGAAGATGCTTGCCTCGAGGGGACACAGATCTAACGTGCAATTTGTGTTTGGACCGAAGGCGATGAGCCCGTCTGGAAGAGTCGACATGACTGTAGATGGTGGTTCCACGATATAGGTCTTCAGCTGTGTACAGGCAAGTTTCAAGGACGAAAGACCCAGGCTTTGTTCTTATACATGTCAAAAGTCGCAAATACAAGATCTAATACTCCGTAGTTAAAGTCAAGCTTATATCGGAGCCGCCTTCGGACTCCGGGTTGACGTAGGTCTAATCCTGTCAAATGTCATCTCGTCTTCGCTCCGGTCAGGTTGTCGTTTAGTTCGGACTCCAAGAAAGGGTTCAAATGTTGATTGGAGCTAGTCTCGCCAAGTCGAGCCCCGTCACAGTCGAATTGGGTTAGCTCATAATCAAGGTGCTGGTGCAAGGGGCTGCTGAAGTCTCGCAACGCTCGTATCTTCGTTTATTTCGCTCTTGCGATCCACAATTACTCATCCAGGGGTTTTCAGCTATAAGAGTTCGCTTCAACGACACCGAAGAACACAACTGCTAAGGGTTAATATAATTTCAGTATATATCTACCCTATATATATAGAGATTGATGGAATTATTATTTTCTGCTAACTTTTAAACTTCTCCACAATAGCTACAGCTCTAATAGCATAGCAATATCTTGTACGACAATAACACCAGCAAAAGCAAGAGGCGGTAGACTTTGGTTATCCACCAGTTGCCAAAGAATAGAATCTGTTGAGTTTGAGGTATCCATGTCTTCAATACGGCCCATTCGGGGTCCAAAAGGTATTAGCAGGAGCAAAGAAACGGCACCAAATGGTGGCTTATGTTCGTCCATCCATTTCCAGGCTGCATTTTCCGCGAGAGCCTGCAATGGCATAAAATACAAGTCAAGCTATTCACTAATTACTCTTTTATAGCCTTACCACTGGGTGTTAGATTTAGAGAAATACCCACTCAATGCAATATAGGACAATGTACGGCATAACTATAGCTCTGACAACATGAGATACAGTCAGCAATGAAGTGGGAATAGTGGCTCGGAACTCGGCAAAGTGTCATAATTAAGACGTCACTAATCCACATTGGCCCATAGGACCAAAAGCTCACTTCTTCATATGCCTAAAAACATAGATCTTTCATCAGACTCATGACTTATTGAAGCTCCATCTCAATCGCATGCCCTCAGTATGACAGGTACATTCAAGCCATATCGCATTCCCCAGCTCGAGGGCGGACATCGTCCAGGCTCAGACGCAATCTTCAACTCTCACAGCAAAGAAGACATCCTCTCCGCCGTCGAACAATGGGATTCTCGGCGCATTCTTGTGGTCCACAGCAAAGCTCTCGCGAAAAACACATCTGTCATCTCCGATCTGAAAGAAGCTCTTGGCGACCGCCTCACCATTGTCAAGGAAGGCGTCGGCTCCCATTCCCCATACTCAGATGTCATCGACATTGCCCATAGAATCATAGAGCATAGGATAGATTGTGTTATCAGCGTCGGCAGCGGCTCTTACTCCGATGCTTGCAAAGTCGCGCGTCTGATGTCCGCTACTCTCCCGGCTGGATTTGGCGAAAAAGACATGGAAGACCTTCTTGATCAAGAAAAAGGCGTTGCGCCGCAGGATAAAATGAAGAAAGCAGAGGGGGTGAAGCTCATTCTCGTTCCTACGAGTTTATCAGCAGGAGAATGGAACTATACCGCGAGTTGCATCAATAGCGCCGGGAAAAAGCAGCATTTCTCGCTGCAGGATGGTGGTGCGCCGGATTTAATCCTCATGGATCCATGGGTTGCGAGAACATCGCCGGAGAAATTGTGGCTCAGCTCTGGAATACGTGCTGTGGACCATTGCGTTGAGACGCTATGCAATCCCGAATGTAAAAAGTATCCCGATGTGCAAGAATGGTGCGAAAAAGCATTGCGAGACTTGGCAAAGGGATTGGTTGAGTATAAAGAGGGATTGGGCAAAGGACAAGACGGTGAAGATGAGCTTGTTCACGGCGTGAGCAAGTGTCAAGCCGGAAGTCGCATGGCGCTCATGGGCTTTATCATTTACAGAGTGAATATGGGGGCCAGTCATGCCATTGGCCATCAACTTGGTAGTGTTGGAAAGGTTATGCACGGTATTACGAGCTGCATTATGCTCCCGCCTGTGCTACGACACACCAAGGCGCGAAACCCTGAGGCGCAGACCAGGATCGTGAAGATCTTCAATGAGACGTTGGGGTGGGAGGAAACGGAGGCGGGGGATTGCGTCGCGCGGCTTGTGAAGGTTACAGGGCTGCCGAGTACACTAAAAGAGGTCGGGGTTACGAGCGATGAGCAGATTGAGCAGATCATCGACAAGACCATGACGGATGTAATGTTCTCATTTGGAAAGGTCTTGACGAGAGAATAAGTATCTGAGATTGTATACTCAACTAAATAAACCTTACGCTGAGGCCAAGGACAAAAAAGAAGTTAAAAGTGCATTAATCGACGCTGTATGGGTATCATGACAATCTAGGGGTATCGCTAAAAACATTGTTACATCATAGGCCTTCCATCCCCATGCAAAGGCCAGCCCAAAAGAAGGCGCCGCATCCAAGGCCAATACTCATTCTTAACCCAATTCTGCAGAACTTGCAACGAACAAATGATCTTGTAAACACCGATCGAAGTCGCCGTATCGCCAATCCCATAGTACCTCGCATCCCTTTCGCCTTGTTTCCAGATGCTGAGAAACCAGTTATGTTTATAGATGATGACGCCTGGGAGGAACCCGGGAAGCTCATACACCGAAGGATCCGCACCCCGCCAGCCATAGCGAAGAATCTCGGCCATCTCTCTCAATCGCACCAACTCCCTGAGAAAAGCCCAGTGTGCGGCGAGGGCGGTTCGGACACGTTGAAGCTCGAGGGTCGTGTTGTGCGGTAGATTGTGTATGTGGAAGGCTATCGGTTGCTCTTTGAGAGATGATACGTCGATGTGGTTGAAGATCTTCCTCTTAAGTTTCTTTTGTATATGCTTGATGAGCACGGGGAAGACCGGGTCCTTGTCACGGGCTGGTTCTACGTAGACGCAGAAATCGGGAGGTTGAGGGGTATCGAGATCTGAATGGTACTCGCGCATGATTTCACCACCCGCGCTGTGAAACAGAACATTAGTATTGGGCTCGGGATTGAGTAAAGCTGGAGATGGTTTCTCACCTGGATCTAAAGTCGATGAGCTGAGGTCCAAAGCCATTCTCGTCCCTCAAAGACACCTCAAGAGCCCTGTGTATAACCTCCATATTCCACTCTGACAGCGGTGCGTTAAATTGCGCACATAGAGCTGCCTGGTGCATAATCTTGCCGGCCTGAGCAAGACCAGGCACCCGACCAAAAACACGTCGCTGAGAAGAGAAGATATCACTAGAAGTATCATTTCGGAGCCAGGTCCAGTCTTTATAGATATTTGATTTCCTTGCGAGGTCGAGGATGGGTTGGAAATCGGGGGGGAAGATACCGCGACCGGCGTAGATGTCGTTGATTCGAATGACGAGGGTCGTTAACGTTGTCTGTGGGGGTTCGATAAAGGGCTCGACTCTTGTATCTCGTGGGATCTGCACAGGAGGCACAGGTTTGAGATCGGGTTCGGGTTTGATTTGCCGTGGCCACGATACAGGTTCAGTGTCTGGTTCGACCTTGACTTCTTCCGATCGGAGTGGACGTGCCGAATGGGAGGACCCCAAACCTGTCGCAGAGGTTACGCGGGATGGTGTTGACAAAGGCTGCGGGATCGGCTCGATTCTCCTGCTGATGAGCCGTCGTTCAACCTTGCCTGTACTGTAGCTGATAAAGTTACAGTATTGATGCTGCAGCTCGGAGGAGGACACTTGGTTGTTGTTGGTCGCCCGTTTCTTGAGCGCTCGAAAAGCATTTCTTTCCTGTTCGGCGTACCTCCTGTCGAGTTCAGCTTGAAGTAGGAAGCATCTCTTCTTGATCTCGTAAAGCGGATCGTTGGGTGATGGCATGTGGTCCAGTCTGCCCGTCTCGCGAGGTGGTGAATCGACTCGACGGCGTTTCATGGGATTAGGCGGGATGTCGATGTACGGTTCGGGGGTAGGCGATGGATCTTCGTTGGATTGTTGGACGTTGCTGAGCCAGATCTGGACTCTCTGATCGAGAGACATTCTGGCGATACGATACAGCGCCAACGGCGTTATGTCGCTGTCGATTGCTGTCGATGTTCCAGTTAAGATTGTGCTTCTGGCTTGATCTAACCAGGCAACCCAACCGCCCGGGTCAGCATAATTCCGCCCGCCCGCCCGCCACGGCACGGCATTACCGTCATTGGTCTGATTGAACATGGTCTGAGCATCGATTGCCGAGGATGCAAAGATAACAAGAGCCGAAGGATGATAAAGAGCAGTCTGTTTATAATCGCAGCGTCATTGTTATATTTGGTCACGGTGATTTCTTGATGTCTTGAAATGATCGGGCCCAAGGTCGTGGAACGGTCCAGGGTATCGCATGTCACTGAGTGAAATGACCCAGTAGGTATACTCCACTGGGAGTTATCCGTGTTTCACTCGTCTTGCAGGGGCCTGGCTCGTCTGGTTGGGGCATGAAGCGTCGCTGTGGCACAGCGGGTACATTCATGAACATACCGTCCTTTTCCAATACCAATAAATGGCATCGCTGGCTGACTTTGGAGCCTGTGTTGACTGTAAACCGCCGCCTCGTCAAACGCGTTCTACTTACGCACCACTTTGTGCAATTCACGGACCAGATGAAGCAGTTCGTCAGCAGTCAGATCCAAGATCAGTGGCTTTCTCAATTCCATCAATCAAGACACTCAAAACCCCTCCAACTTCCCCAAAACACGTCATGAAGCCATTTAGCCGCTGCAGATGGTGTAAGCTTGAACGCGTCTGTCAGCAATAAGTGCATCTCAACATCGCAGATCTTTTTTAGTCGACAATGCTATATAAACTTCTGTGAAGCTCTCACCTTACGAGTTCAATCATTGACCCCGCATTGCGAATCCGAAGATGGCTTCTGAAGTACTGACTGAACGACCACTGGCGAACCCTGTTGCCATGGAAGTGAATGACACCACCCAACAATCCAGACCGGCTTCCGGCTTGGAAATTGAAGAGCCTCGTGATGATGAGGAGAACATAGTCTATCCCACTGGACCGAAGCTATGGTCGACCATGGCTTCAATGGCCATCGCATGCTTTCTCAGTGGACTTGTAACTTGATTACCTTCGTGACCCTAAGAACGACAACCCATTGACAACTTTGACAGGACCTCACCATTGTCGCCGTCGCTGTCCCAAGCATTACAGACGAGTTTCAGACCATCTCAGATATCGGATGGTACTCAGCTGCATAGTAAGCCCTGCACCCTTTCCTCCTCGACACCTCAGCTCTAACAATACTCCAGCGGCATGACCCTCAGCGCCTTCGTCTTCTTGTAAAGCCCCCATACCTTCACCACCACTCCACTAACCCTCCCAGCTTCGGCCAAATCTACACCCTCTTCTCCATCAAAGCCGTCTTCCTGATCGGCATCGCCACATTCGAAATCGGCTCTCTAATCTGCACTCTCGCACCATCCTCCGCAATCTTTATCCTCGGCCGTGCAGTCAGCGGTTTAGGCCGCGGCGCCATCAACGGCGGCCTGTTCAAACTTCTCCGTCAATGCTTTCCGCTGTCTAAACAAGCTATGACCAATAGTTTCTTTGGATCGATCCAGAGCGTTGGCCTCATCACTGCGCCTACGATTGGCGGTGCGCTGATAGATGCGTTTTCATGGAGGGCTTGTTTTGGTGTTAATTTGCCGCTGGGCGTTATGTGTCTTGTCCTGACGGCCTATGGAGTTCATGAACAGCCTCCGCGTCATGATGCGCCTGTTCTTACTCTGAAGGATAAGGTTAAGAAGGTTGACTTCTTTGGCACGCTGTTGGCTGTACCGGCTATTACCTTTCTTCTCATGGCACTGCAATGGGGAGGTACAAAGTTTGGTTGGGAAATTTGGCAGATTATTGTTCCTCTCGTTGTTTGCGCTCTTCTATTCGTGGCATTCGGCTACTTGCAGTATCGTCAAGGTGACAACGCTCTATTGCCGCCCAGGATCTTGAAGCAGAGGAGTATCATTGCTGGAATGTGGTACGGTGCGTGCTGCGAGGGAATGTTGGCTGTGACCGAGTATTACATGTCTATATACTTCCAAGGCGTACGTGGATACTCACCTACAAAGGCAGGTTTGCTGGCTCTTCCAATGGTTGGTGGTTTGGCAATTGCATTCATTATTTCTGGTGTTGGAACTACATTGATCGGATACTATTACCGTGAGTCGCCTCTGAGCTCTTTCGACCAGTACTGACAGCCCCAGCATTCATGTTGGCCACGAGCGTCCTTACACCTATTGCCTCTGGTCTTCTCACAACTCTCGATCTCGAAGAACAAATCGCCAAAGCCGTTGGCCTCCTCACTTTTCTCGGCTTGGCAGTCGGTCTCGGTCTTCAAGGTCCACAGGTAGCCTTGCAAGCTGTTCTCCCTATTGAAGACGTATCTCTTGGAGGCGCAGTCATCACTTTCGGTGCGGGAATGGGCTCTGCCCTGTGGATCTGTGCCTCTGCAACATTATTCCAAGACCGCTTGTCAAAAGAGATCCAAGATGCTGCCCCTGGCACAAACACTACACATATACAAGAAGCGGGTTTGTCCAAGTTGAGGGAGTCGATTGGACCTGAGAGATTGAAGAGCGTGCTATCTGGCTACGAGAACGCGGTAGTGCAGACGCTTTATATTCCCTTGGCATTGGCCCTTCTGAGCATGGTTGGCGCAGTAGCTATGGAAAGAAAGTCAATCAAGAGAAAGCGCTCTTGAGCAAGCGATGAAAGGGAAGGGACCTTATCTGGGGATCTACAGAAGCCGGGTTATTCCCATGATTCCACTTTCAACATTCTGCACGTCATAGTTCCATATCTACGGAGTAGTCCCGCTAGAATGACGAAGCGGCTGAGACTTTCTCGCTCAATCACCATTCACGGAAAGGCTTCCGGATACCCTTAACCTGTCTTGTTTGTGACATCATAATCGTTGAAATAATTCTTGGACCCCTAATTTGGACCCTTATAATCTCCTCTTGATATATTGTCCTGTTCGCACAGTTAAGCAATACCAGGCGCAATTGGAGAAACAAACGAAATCCTTCATGGCGTTACCATACAGGCCTATCAGGGCCGCGCCTGCGAGGGACGGTGCAGCTCCTCCTACTACTCTCGTCGAGCGAGCTATCGCCAAGCGATCAGGAACCATCAAATCGGCGTGCTGGGAATGTCGGAAACGAAAGGCAAAGGTACAGTTGTTGGTATTTCTGGGATTTTAGCTGGCTAATCCGCTACAGTGCAATGGACAAAAGCCGGTTTGCGTCAACTGCTCGAAATACGACCGACAATGCGTATACGACTCCGATATAAAGGAATCACGGATCAGGGGTTTACAAGAGGCCAATAAAAAGCTTGAAGAAGAGCTGGAAGCTGCGAAGCTTTTGTTGAGGCAAATGGCCAATGGCTCTGCTGAATTGAGAGGTGCCGTGTCCGACTTGCTAGAGGAAGAGAAACAACCATCCGAGATAACCGAGTTGCTGAAAAGCAACAGAACAACAAATCCTAAGATGGAAGTGGTGGATGATAGTCGACTATCGAGCACATTGAACGAACCAATACTAGGGCATGTTGCCAATGGTACTTCGCATTCCTTTCCAGTGGACCTCTCCGAGTCCCTCAGTGCAAACAGCTCGAGTACGAAGCAAGAAGAGTCTTCGCCAGAGAGTGGCTCGTTCATTGCTATGGAATCAAGAGCAACGAATTCTTACACAGCAAACTCTTCCGTAATCTCTACGCCGGATTACACATCTACCGAGATGCCTATCGATTATATCCAACTAAACACTCCAGTGAGAATTAAGATGCTGAATCGCCATCCCTATGTTCGATACTAACAAACTTACACAGGCCTTTATGTACAACTGCGAAAGCGTTCCGTTCTACCCGCCACAGCTCCCTCACTCCCAGTCATCCATCACCTCGACGAGCTATCCTCCTCCGGGCGATTTACCTACTGTGTTTCACCAACACGATAACGAAAGAACAGCCACACATCAGACAGAACGCGCGAGTCTGTTTTTCCAGCCGCTGTTTAACCACAATGATTATTACCTCTCAACATCGATAACTACGCCCGTGCCGCAAGAAACACGGGATATAGACCCTGCGAGCTTGAGCGTTGCCAACGAATATCCAGAGAGCACACATGGCCACGCCACAACCAAACTGAGTGGACCAGCGGAGGAGAAGCTTCAAGACACAACACTCAGAACATACCCGAATTACGAAAACAACTTTGGAAACCTTGCACTCTCAAATAGTATCAGAGCCAACGGATATCCTCGCCATATACAAGACGCGCAAATACGCAACATCTTCGTAGCGAACTGGGCTGCTACAACACTCAACACTGAGCTGGATCCGGGGGACATGAGCAATGCATTTGGCGATATATACCAAAAAGCCACAAGCCTTCTCAGGAAAGGCGAGCCGGCCAACCACGTGATTGGACACCATCCAAACATCGCAGCATTGTACGATCAGGATCAGTTTGACAGGTCGTGTTTGTTGTCTCAATGGGCTGCTCGCATGGTGCACAGCGTGAAATGTCAGGGTAACTGACCATGCCCGTCAAATGACTGTTGGCGTGAACTGATTGCCCATCTAGGATATGATTTTACCTGCTTTGCATCCATGAATGTTTTCTGGTACATGATGCGATGGATGATCGACCCATCACCAGAAACATACGCTGCGATGCCAGAATGGATAAGACCGACGTAAGATTCCTCAGAGCCATCCAAGCACGACATTCACTGACAGCGACAGTACAAATCAGCTGTTCACGCCTCACATCAGCATGGCCGACTTTGTCCTCTGGCCTGCGTTTCGCGATCTCGTGGTGCAGTCCCCGCAGCTTCAAGAGCGCATGGCGTGGTTGGCTGATATGTCGATGTATATCCGGTGCGAGTGGCCGTATGCGCTTGGAGATGCGTTAAAGCCAGATCCGGTTAATGGAACCATCGATCTTGTGGATTTGGCCAAGGTACGGTCTTCCTCCGGGTTGGTTAAAGATGCTGACTGATGCAGGAGCATGTTTGGAACCTTGGATGTTGGTCTGTTGGGCCTTCATTTAGGAAATTCGTCATGAATGCAGATGTATACCTTCAGATTAGAAATAGTTAACAAATGCACTGTTGACTCGAGCAACGATGAGCGACACATAAAATGGGAATATTCATGTTGGTTGGTGTGCGGAATCACTAAATCTACCAGTGGTTAATATGTTAGGCCTGTATATACTGTATTTACGTCGAAGTTCCCATCGAATCCTCTCACTACAGCAGGTTAAGCCTGTTTCATCTTCCGTAGTATAGTGGTCAGTATGCAAGCTTGTCACGCTTGAGACCCGGGTTCAATTCCCGGCGGGAGAGTCGCCACCTGCAATATACAGGAAATTTACTTTTTGTGCATTTCATTCCTATATCACTCGCTGTAATGCGTACCATTCATACCTTTCTTTTGCCTTACCCCACGGTGTATTAACTTATAAGCTGCCCTTTGTAATTTTCTCTGTATGTACTTTTATTATACTTGTGTTGTGGGCTTGTGGCCATATCTGGGCTGCCACTAAGAACTTAGCCCGGTGGTGTTTATGCGTCACTATGACGAAGATCCCATTGCTGCCTTAGCACCAGGCCAACACTACCTTGCGTGCGACAAAACAACTTCATCAGAGCATTCTGCAAAATGGGCACTGCTCAGACCTCTCCTATCAGTATCGCACACCTGGAAACCTCCAAGCCAATACGAGGAGCGAGTTTCAGCACAAATCAACCACCCGATGCAATCCGACAGCTCATCCGACGGTGGCTTACTGACCAAGAGGCCGACAAGATCTTGTCAAGGTTCCAGAATGCCTGCGTTCCCAATTGCCAGGTGTTTTGGAGCGGCATGTTACGTGAACATGCCCAGCAATGGGCCGATACGCATGAACTTCAAACATTAACAACTGCACTCGGTCCACTGTTATATCATGGTGATCTGAGCCATCAGACACAAGCCCATCCGAGATATATTCATGGCGCTTCTATCATTTTCGCATGGTTCGTCTCTCAAGGTGATCTGGTGACTGTACTTTGTCACCCTCCGCCCCTGTTCTTTCACCCTTCTGGGCAAACCTTTTATCAACTGTACGAAGAGCCTATCCTCAAGGGTAAGATGGGAAACAGACCTGTGGGGAGGATTCATACGGCTCATCCGGCCGTCGAGATAGCCAGCGACTTTATCTATCAGCTATGGCCATGTGATATCTCTTGGTTTTGGATAAAGACGTTTGGACTTCCTGATATTGAATTCCAGTGGCGCAAAACCAAGATAGTTAAACCCACTACACAGGTAAACACTCATAGAGTACCAAGCAGAGAAGAGAGGCTCTACTCCTTCATACTGACCTCTTAGCAGCCAGGACCAAACTTGAGCTCAGCATCATTGTTGACTTCAAAAACACCAGAAACTATAGGCCCTGGCAACAAGTCAGTGGCTGATACAACCAACAAGATAACAAAAGGCGAACAACAGAAGACAAAGAAAACCAAAAAGAAGAAAATGTCTACTGCAGCGGTAGTTGATCAAGGGAAGAGCCCAACTACTAAGAAATCACCAAAATCTGGCACTTCTAGCAATAAGCAACCATTGCTAAAAACAGCGGTGATGAGTAAGAAGAAAAATGTGGATAGCAGCATAAAAAAGAAGGCAAAGAAGAAGAAAAAGAAGCAGGAACAGAAAGTAGCTATAGTGGAAAAGGCTCAAGATCAACTTAACGCAAAGCAGGGCCAGCAGAAACCCACGACAACGGCGAAAACCAAGGGTAGTAAAAAGAGAGCAAAGGCTAAGTCGACTATCAAGTCTGTGATGAAGAACGGCAAGTGAATAGATTGTTACACGACCTGCACGCCTACGACTTGAGGCTTGAATAAGGAAGGGTAATGGTTGAGCAGGCGTCCATGATATTTACACAAGTGTATGTTATTCTACGTGTTTTGTACGGTCGAGATTTCAGTAACTAGTATCGAGAAGGAGGTTTTTCTATGACTGATATCTGCTCAAACTCCTTTGTGACCCTGATTATCTGCCTCGTGCTCTCGTCATCCCTATCGCTCTCTCGATCTTCGCCCGCAGCAACTGTAGCTCTGACATCTCCGTCATAAATCGGATGGTGCTTCCCACGAACCTGACCAATCGTCACGAGGTTTATGTCGTCGGTACCTCTGGCATATGAACTGTCGTCTTTTCGTAGGGCCTTGAAGAGCTTTCGAAGCATAGGCATCGATCCCGCGATGATGCCGAGACTGCATTCAACTATTGTCCAGAGGATGATGTTTCCTATACCGTCTAAACAAATCAGATAAGAGTATAGTATCTCGACGCACGAACTTATGGAGTTGATTGGAAGGCTGAGAGTATGCAGGAGAGTATGGAAGTCGAACGATAGTTGCTACTGATGCCCTATGATATGTCAGTGAAAGCCGCCATGTATCGGGTCAGGACCTACAATGCTCCAATGCCCATAACCACGTTGGCCATGATCTTCAACGTCCTATGCATTTGGACATTCCACAGAATGACCACTGGTAATATAGCGACAGACCAGTCGACCACGATGTTGAGCTTGGAGTCGGGTGTCCCTATCCCAGTGAAGCTGCCCCAGATGACGACTCCATTGTGTACCAGGTTGAGAGTCGCGCCAATATACATCAGCCAATCTTTAAGTCCGAAGCAATAATGCGTCACTCTAACCTATATTCTCAAGCCGACAATAACAATAATCATCGGCATGAATATAATAGTAACTGCAAGAAGAGCTGCAGCAAGCCCGGTTAGTTTAACTGCTATAAATAGAGTCTTATTACTACTTATAGTTATTTAAGGTTACTACTTTATATAATTTA
>JACCKW010000656.1:0-10535 GCA_013623355.1 Fusarium bactridioides
CCACAACCTCCAGCTCCAGAACAAGCAGCCCCAGCACATCCACCACCACCATCTCCACCACCCGCACATCCTCCACCCGCTGCATTACCTCCACAACTTCCCGCCGCACAACCAGGCGCAGCTCCATACGCGTACGCCACAGGAACAAACACAACCGGCGCCATAAAGGGTCCGTACACTAGAGATATCAGTCAGTATTCAATCTTCACAAGGAGAGCTAAACTCACTCCAGTAGGAATAACCCCAGTGATCGTAGTACTGATCCTTGGGAGGAAGCTTGCGGCCCTTCTTCTCAGCGCGCTTACACGCTTTTTGGTAGTTCTCTTCCAGACGCTTGTTCTGAACCTCTCGAAGTCTGTTTTGTACTTTTTCAACGTGGCTTGCTGCGACGAGGCCTTCGTTTGATGTGCGGACGGCGTTGTGAGAGGAGATATGGGCTGAGTTGTCGGGAGGACACATATCTGCTGCCCCAGACTCGTAAAACTTGTCGGCAACTAGATTTGTTAGTCACGCTTCTTATACAAAGGAAAGGGATTGCTTACTCTTCTCGCTATGGGAGAGCTTGAGAACGCGGCCGATTGATGTGACGTGTGCGGCTCGTACGCTCTCGCAGTACCAGCATGTACACTCTGAGTAGACCTCGTCAAACATCTCTTGATAAATCTTGCTCGTCCACTCAAACCCATCGTTCAACTTCCCATCCTCGATCTTGTCATCGTGTCGCACGTACTTGAAGACTCGTTTGGTGGTGTACATGTAGTACGACAAAGGCATGAGTTGGTGGGTATGCCAGCCAAGATCGACATCAAGCGTAGGAACGGCAGTCTTCTTGGGATTTTTGGCAATGATCCTCATGAAGCGATTGTACTTCAGGCAACATCTGTCCATGGTCTCTCGCGCGGTGGGGGAGTGCAGCCAGTCGAGCTTGCACATCTTCTCAGCAAAGATACCCTGTCGCATCACAGCGCCGCAGAGATCAAGAGCAAAAGGGCTGAAGTTCTCCCAGTATCGAGACATCATCTTCCGAATGCAGACCTTTGAGAAAGCGGGCACGAGGCCCGCTCGTCCACTTGCGACCTTGCCGTTGATCGTAGCGAGAGCACTCGGTTTGAGAAGCGCCTCAGACTCGATCAACTTGCGCACAGTCTCCATGGTTGGCGGATCCTCAGGGTCCGGTGAATCAAGAAGATTCTGGATCTGAATGCGCAAAACATGCTGAATCATGCGATTGGGAAACATGCGCTGATCCAATGGTGCGTTGACAAATGAATTTCCGTGGCGAACGGTAATGGGAACGGGTGTTCCGCTGTTAGGCCAGAGAATTGTGCCAGGCATAAGATAGCTCTTTAAGACGACGTTCTCAGCATCTTTGCAGAACTTGAAAACGCTGAGGGTCTCTTTTGTCACGCGCGTGTTGCACTTTGGACAGCGCGCCTCGAACCTGATGTCGCCGTAGCCTGCGCCCATTAAACCAGGTCGATCTGGGGATTTTGGTGTTTCCTCGAGACCGCAGGTAGTCCAAGGGACGTCAAATGGTTGCGCACAGTTCTTGTTAGGGCATGAGATGGCCTTGACGAGGGGATCGTCGACATTGTCCCACTGACGGCCTGTTTGGGCGACCCAGCGTGCCTTGTCGTCGTCGGAGACGTTGTAGCTAAAGGAACCATCGATTGCGGCGTTGACGAGACTCCATGGCATACCGGACTGCCAAAATTGACGATGGCCTTGGCGGATGCAGTCTTCGAGGAAGTTGTAGGGATTCAGCATATGAGAGTGATATACCATCAACACGTCTGCAGTTTGTTAGTGCTTGCCTTGTTCGGGAGTTAGAGTGACTCACCAAGAGGCGGAAGGGCCTTCTTCTCCCACCAGCGAGGCGCATCTCCAACTGGAAACTGCGCAAAAGATGGAGAGTCCTTATCAGTCATGGCACCCTCCGTCAACCGGCTCAGTTCCCTCGGGAGTGAATCCCACCACGCCTCATACCGATCAACAGCCCTCGCGACAAATAGCGCCCATCTCTTCTCACGGATCTTGCTCAGCGACTTCTTCTTATCTTCTAGTTCACGGTTAAACTCCCCCGCAGCGGGATGTTCATCAACGTCGCCGTTCTCATGGACTACTATGTTTCCATCGGCGCGAGTATCCCATAATCCCCAGAGACCGTCTGTGTAGCCAATATCCTCCTTCAGCGCTTCGAATGCGAAAAGAAGACGGAGATGGGCGAGGCAGGTGCTGGAGTCTGGTTCGTGGGGGAGGGAGTTGATTTGGAGATTTGTGAAAGGTGCTGGGAGGTCATCTGGGACGGGGGCGGGTGTAACGTCCACGGCCTGATAAGCCGGAGGGGCGGCCATTTTAACAAAGTGAAAATATTATGCAAGTAATGGTATCCTTGTTTGAATGAATGAGGTTGGTTGTTGTTGATAGTTGTCTTGTTATTGTCTGTTGAGATGGAAACTTGGCAGTTTATATCACGGAACTGTGCCGCGGTGCAGGACCCCTCGATCTTGCCATCTTCTCCGCGTTTACATCATTTGTGGACAAGCGAGGCAGTGCAGGCGCGTGTGTGACTGGTTGGATAAGCAAAGCCAGCGGAATTGATCACAAGGGTAAATGAGAATCATGCCGATGATCCGATTGACTCTGAAGCCCATTTGCTGGTGCACTAACAAAGCTGCGGGGTCCTGCACTTTATTGGGGTATTTGCTGTTAGGCTAATAACCAACCCTACAGCGCCACCGCCCGGCTACATACACCTAACTCACACTGCATACAGCAGGCAACAGAATTTGGAAGGCCTTGGGCTATGCCTTGTTTCTGGACCGTCGTGGATTGGGGGCCGAGGACCATCACAACACAACACGTCAGCGATAAGAGCTCAGGTCATTGGGATTTGGCAATGACATTTACGTACCAGGCCTGAAGCTTGAAGTGTTGGCTGCAGATGAGTTTACGTGCATCTCGCCTCAACATCCTCAATTGGGAATGCGAAAATTGCGAGACGGCCCGCGATGCCTGCGCAACGAGAGAATCATCTGATCTACACGCGGAAATCAAGCCTTAGATCCGACAACAAAATTAACGGGTCAAAAGCCCCAATCCTAAAATTCGTGGCTGGATTGAGAGGCTTTTTTGCGACGAACCATTGCGTTTTGGCTGCACCATCATCTCGGTGTTTTGGCGTAAGACGGGCCATTCACCACAAATAAGCCGGTGCAAATCACCGATATCACTTTGTATTTAGACTCATCTCGCAAATAAAGTTATCAGATCAATTCTTCACCATTCATTCATACCCGACTATTTCCCTAAAAATGTCCACACTCAAAGTTCTCGTTGTAGGCGGAGGCATCGCCGGCCCCTCAGTAGCCCACTGGCTCTCTCGCACTGGCGCAGAAATCACCCTCGTCGAGCGCTCTCCCAAACCAAGAACAAACGGTCAACAGCTTGATCTTCGTCACCAAGGTGTAGCGGTCATGAAGAAGATGGGTATTGAGCCTGCCATTCGCGCTAAGCATGTTCATGAAGTCGGAACGCAGATGATTGACACGAATGGTCGGACCAAGGTGTTCTTCCCGACGATTGAGAGCGGGACTGGGCATCAGAGTGTCACGACCGAGTATGAGATTATGCGTGGTGATCTCGTCAATATCCTGTTGGGGCTTACGCGGGATAGGAAGAATGTGAAGCATCGCTTTGGAACAAGTGTTGCGAGCCTGACGCAGGATGATGAGAGTGATCCGAATGGAAAGGTTCATGTCGGGCTTGATGACGGCCAGAAAGACGACTTTGATCTCGTCGTCACTGCTGACGGCACAGGTTCCAGGACGCGACAGCTCATGCTTGGACCTGATGCTCCAGATCCACGACATTTCCTCGGTGGCTACATCGGCTTCTTCAGCGTCTTGTCCAAACCGCACGACACAAATCGCTTCACGTTCTGTCATATGCCTGGCTCACGCTGGCTCGGTACAAGAAAGGACAGCCCGGACATGACACGCGTGTACATGAGCATACAGAGTCAGAACGAGGGTCTTGCAGCGGCGCACAAGTCGGGAAAGGTAGATGATCTCAAGGCTGCTTGGGCGGATGTCTTTGCAGATGGAAAATGGGAGAGTGCTCGGTTCATGGAGGCCTTGAAGAATTCACCAGAGGCAGATGATCTCTACTCCACGCCCTGCCAAGAAGTTCGACTCCCGCCTGGATCATGGTCCAAAGGCCGTGTCGTAGCCCTCGGCGACGCAGCGCATGCTCAGACTGCAAATGGCTTCGGAACAACATGGGGTATCGTCGGATCATACATCCTCGCTGGCGAAGTAGCGACTCTGTACAAACAAGATCCCAGCAAGGGAGTTGTGCAGGGCGTCAAGCGATATGAGGAGGTCTTTCGACCGATAGCGACGTCTCTGCAGGGCGACCAAAGCGCATTTGCTAAAGCGATGTTTGCGCCAAAGACGCAACTTGGGGTGCTGATGCTTCACACGCTGGGAAAACTGGCATCGTGGTTCAAGCTAGATCAAGGAATGGGCCTTGACTCCAAGATCGCAAACTGGCAACTTCCAGAATATCCAGTACTAGACGCTGAGAAATGAAATGGGGGTATCAATCAACAAGGCTGTATAATAGTTAGACACGCAATTCATCTCTTCTCAATGATTACAAAACTCACCTCAAGATGAGTCAAAACACACACAGAGGTATATATACAACGAAAAGGCTCAAGGTATCGATATCACAGATCACAAGGAAAGTTTCATCATCGGACACTATTCTGCAACGACAGGGAACCTCTACCGCCAGACTCAGTCATGCTAGGTGTATGATGTTCTCGCTCCTGCAGCCGCGAGGTGGAGTTGACGTCTTTGGCGCCTGGTAAGCTGATTGCGTCGTAGTCCAGATAGGCGTACGCACGCTGTCCCTCAATGACCTCCTCGACGTCCCGTGGGCTGCGGGAGCGGCGGAGAGCGACGGAGTTGGTGTAGGTGTTGGAGGCGTGGCTGAGGCCGTTGGCGGGATAGGTGGTGTTGCCGGAGAAGAGGCCTGGGATGAATTTGCGGAATATAGGGCGGAGAAGAGCGAGGCAGCCTAGGAGGATTAGTGGGATGTTCAAAAGGAGACCTGGGAGGGGGCTTACTGGTGAAGACGGCGAAATGGACTTCGACGTTGCCCCAGACCATGGCGAGGGAGAAGTCGTAGGGGAATACTCGTGAGTTGGAGGTGTATTTCTGGGCCTCGACGATCTGAAAGATGGAAGCAATGCCGACCCTGAGAGTGTAAGCGATGGATATGCTCATGATCGAGAGTGAACTTACAATGAACCCAGACTGAAAATACCAATGACAGCAATCTTTTGCCCCAGTATCAACTTCATCCTCACAACCTCAAACAACGGCAAAGCCAGGATGATAAAATCCATCAAACAATGCGTCAAATCAGTCCCGAAATAATACTGTCCGATATTATTTATGCACTTCCCATCAATCGACGTATCCCAGTAAGCCTGCACAGGCATGCAGTGAAAGATGGTCATCAAGGTCCGGATGGTGATCCAGCATCCACAGCACACCATCAAGATGATGATCGGTACGCGTATAGACGAGAACTGAAAGATGCGACGGTAAAAGGTGAGCACGGACATCTTGCTGAGAAAGATGGACCACGAGTAGAGAATCTCGCTGGCGAAGAGAATCTCGTGAGATTTCTCAAGGATGTGATCGATCTTATCTTCGGGGAAGTGGCCGATTTTGCGACCCATGTAGAAACATGTAGTCCCTTGATTTTGTCAATTAAATTCGATGGGATGAAATGAGAGGGACGTCACTCACACACGATGAGAAGAATTGCATAACCAAGAGCCACAAACTACACGAAGCATGAGCATTTATTAATCACGTCTTAACTTTAGGGTGAAGGGCGTACCCAAGCTGCGATTGACAAGGCATCGTCATAACCAACACCCATCTTAGTCATGCGCCGCGCCTTGATCCTAAGAATCAGCGCGAGCGCACTCGCAGGCACGGGGATGATGATGGCGGCCCAGACATTGGGAACCCGGCCCGTCATGATTGAAGCGGCAGCGAAGACACGCTGCTAGGAGTCATTGAATTGCGTAAAAGCGAGAAAAGTGAAGGATGAGAGAGAGCTGGGGGGGGAAAAAAGAGGGGCGACGAGGGAGCCTTTATGCCCAAGATACGAGCGGGAGGATTTGCCTTGGATTACTGTGAGTGATAGGGTGTCGGTGCTGGTAGGGGCCAAGCAATTAGCATTGCCACGACGTTGACAGGCCAAGCCGCCTTTTCTGTGCAACCCTCCCTCCCCCCAGGGCCAGTACCAAAAGCTGAAAAAAGAGACAGCAGCCACTGGTAAATCGAAACACACACAGACAGACAGATTACGCCCCGTCAGCTTGGCCCTTCCATAAAACGGCTGCCTTATTTTCAACCCTTGTCTGCATCACCCAAGCATTCGCTCAATGGGGGGAAAAGTCGCGCAGTCATGCCCACTCACACTTAAGATTGCCCTGTTGGGCGAATCAAAGGGGCCCAGGCTCACGACGCCGATCAAGTGACCCCAAGATAAGAAAGGGTTCAATTGGCCCAAGCTGAAAAACGCGGTCGTTATCTCTCCTGGCCAAGGGTTACAGTACGTAGAGATAGGCTTTTTGCACCTTCTTGATGGGGGCTAGTCGTATGTCGGTGAGATTTGTTCTACAAGCCTTCTTTTTGTTCTTTTTCATGGTTTTTGACAAGAAAAGAATTGGAATTTGCAAGGAATTGGGTTTTGTTTTTTTGGTACACGTCATAGAGCTGGGGTCGGTAGAAGTAGTGGACGTTCTACCCCAGGTTTGCAGGCAGTCCCACTTGGGCCAGCGTTAGCCATTGGAATCTGCCGCCCGCCGTTAAAATGAGGCTTTCTTTTGAAACTGGGTGCTTATCGCACGCTTCTTTACTTGAAAGGAACGACGAAGTGGTGTGGACAACTCCCCAACAGCCTCGTGAGGTAGGCTGTGAGCACATGCATTTCAGATGACTCATTTCAATACAAATTGTTTGCTTGTTTTGATAAAGGAAATAAAGGAATGTAGCATGCACTGGCTTGGACCGTGCTGTGAGGCTGGGTTTGGGGGGAGCAAACTTGCTTATTGAGCGACGCATTGGTAATTACTGCGATAAGCGGCCCTGGTGAGTCGAATCGGCAATCAATCGATCCTTCGCTTGTTTGTCGAGGCCACCGTCATCTCCATCTGCATCGTCAGTAGGGAATTGTTTCTGCACGGTCCATGATCTCCTGGCAATTATTCCAAATCTTCCTCCTGTTTCTCAGCCCCGGCAGTTCTGCCCACCGTCGGGTCAACTCCCCCCGCAGATGCGTCCAATTCGTACTCCTGCGGTCCAGCATCCTCACAGGCGTAGTAGCGTATCCCTGCCTCTGTCTCTCCTCAAGCTGGGCTGCCAAGCCGACCAATCTACTAATCTCTGCGGCATCCTCTTCAGATCCATTGTCGTCTTCACGACGCTCCCACAATTGCTCCTGGATGTCGAACAACGGCTTGCCGAGTCTTCGCTGCTCAGCTGCTGTTGTCGTGACGAAGAATGAGAGCGGGAGGGACGTCCACGCTTCGTAGAGCCAGGGGAGCTCGCGGAGGGTTAGGTGGTAGAAGAGCGATTGGGGGAGATGGCGGAATGTTCGGGACGATAGGCGCAGGTTGGCGATGTCCCAGGAATCTAGCTGTAGTAGAATCTCGAGCTTGATCTCTTGCGGAAACTTGGAGAATATGTCTGTAGAGTTGGGCGCTGGGTAAGTCGCATCCGAGCAAATATCTCCAGGAGTGCAGACGTCCTGCACTGAATCGAGAATATCCTGTAGCCCTGGAATGAAGCACGGATTCGCGGCAAGAAACTCGTCGCCGGCGTGATGTACCCAGTGCGTCCGACTTGCCCTCTTCACAGCGGCATGTTCTGACACCTTGAACTTGGACCCCTTTCTTAGTTGTCCCCAACTCACGAGAGCATTGGTATTCACAAAGCCATATCGATATATCGACGCTCGCTTATACACCTCAAAGCATGCCGGATGAAATGCCATGTCCAGAAACCGAGTGTCGCTGCGACTATAGTGGACGTTGTTGCGTGCTGGAAAGACTTGTGTATCGTACCGTCTGCGATCAGATTCCATGGCATCGCCCAAGCCGCTGAGTGCATAACGGCCCTGTTTCTCAAGATCTTCCAGTTCGCTCTCCGGTGGGTTCCACGACTTCTTGCGGATCA
This sequence comes from Fusarium bactridioides, assembly GCA_013623355.1. Taxonomy (NCBI): domain Eukaryota; kingdom Fungi; phylum Ascomycota; class Sordariomycetes; order Hypocreales; family Nectriaceae; genus Fusarium; species Fusarium bactridioides. The sequence continues at coordinate 8,268 of JACCKW010000656.1, forward strand.
AGAGGCATTGGTAAGTGCTGCACTCTCTCATTGCCTCGACTGAGATGCGGCTTCCGTGGTATGCATTTGTTGATCTGCAGCTGGGTCCGGAAATGTGTTCAGAGCCCAGATTTCTCGGGGAGGGGATCGAATGGCAGTCTGGCTGGACGCATTTCTGGCTTCCGGGATATTCTCCGGGGCCAACTCTTGTATGGCTGAAGAATGCTGCAGAAGAAGGTTCCCCAGCTGCTCGGTGACGACGAATGTTGAAGCTGACGCCGCAAATCATGCAAGGAGGATCTACAAGTGGCGCATCTGTGTGGTGATAGTAACCTACGCTCTGCATCACTTCGTCATCATACTCGCTGTGGTCGACCCAGATCATAGACATTGCTTCGTTCAGGTCTAGGACTGTGCCTGTCGATAGTATCTAGGCTTAGTTTGAGACGGAGCGACGGACTTGTGCTCGTTTGATGCTAGCGGAGGTAGAATGGGAATGGTTCGAAGAATTGTGGGTGCGGGGTTGAAACATGTCTTTGGAATTTCTCCCCTCTTGAGTTGATAGTTGATAGTGTATACTTACGCTCGACCGTAATCTAGGCATATGCTTATGTAGATGCTATCTGCTGTCATCTCCACAACCGAGCTGTTATCGATAAGCACGAGTCTTGGACGCGCGAGATGAACATGAAGTGGCGTAGGTCCACTGAACCGCGTTCCTCTCCATTACTGTACAAGCAGCCAATTGAATACATATTATGCGACACGAATGAAACCACCTGCAATTGAGATTAATTTCCAACTAAACCTTACGTAATGCCAGAACCTGTCGCGCCCCTCCAACCGGAAGTCCTGAACGTTGTGACAGCGGTTGGATTCGTATTGACGCCCTGACTCAGTTCCTCACTGAGCATCCCCAGCTCACTGAGAGTACCATCAAAGACAAGCAAGCCGAAGCAGCTGCACTCAAAGAAAATGCCACACAAAAGTCTTCGCCTTTGAAACATACCACTCCAGCTTCTGAAAAAAAACGTCAAGCTGAACTGTCCCTCGATGAAGAAATCGCTGCATACAAAGCAGACCTTAACGACACCATCGACTACGCCACTTTTGAGAACGATAGCCTTCCAGCTGCAATGTCATCCGCACCAAGTTGAACAAGCTCTTTGACTCGGGTGTTGTGAACAAGGCTGAATTTTGTAGAGCCACCGGTACAAACTCAAACTCCCTTAACAACTTCCTCAGGCAGAAAGGTCCCTTTGGCGGAGCCAAAAGTGCCGTTTGGCGTAGTGCATACGTATGGTTCCAACAGCGTGAAGTCATGGGTCTCAAAATGCCAGATACCAAAAAACACCAGCGAGAGGAGAGTAAGAAGGACACTGCCGATAGAACTCCTTCTAAGGCTTCAACCACAAAAGCCCTCCCTGACATCTGTGATATTCACCTCGAAGGCGAAGAAACAGACGATTTTCCCATCTACGATGACTGCGATGAGATTCGCCGCAAGATAAACGCACACATGAAGATACCCAGCGTGACGCAAGCCCAATTCTGCCGAGATATATACGCAAAGTTCAAGGCACCCACGTGCAAGGGCATCCAGTCGAAGCAACTTTCAGACTTTCGAAAGGCAAAGGGCAGTAATGCGGGTGCAAAGAGTTCGGTATTCTATGGGGCGTATGTTTACCTTGAGAAGATGAGGATTGCGCAGAAGAAGCCGGTTACGAAACATAGGGGTGAGATGACCGTTATGTATCCTGGGGGCATTCCGAGAGATAGGGATGATAGGACTACTTGGATCATCGCTGCGGCTTAGCCAGGTTTGTTGGTCGCCTTGGGGAAATGTTCGATGTGTTCTGTTCAGATGTTTGATCTCATAGGCTTAGTAGGGATCGTGCTTGGTGATATGTGCTGGTCAGTATGTAAAATGGGGCTGTGTCACTTAAGCCTTTATTTGATAGCATTTTGATGTATGTGCTTTGAAGTGAAGCTGCTACCTGTGATGAACATGCTTGCGTCGTAGACTTTTAGCAGACAGTTCTCGAAGACATGTCGGAGACGCTTCCAGGGACGCACACGAAACAGAGCTTGCTCTTGCACATTTCTTTCAAGAAATATAGGTCAGTCCTACACTACAGAGAAATAAATTTATCAAACCAGTCAATATCTAGCACACGTTGGGAAAGGGAGCTACTGGGAATTGAATAGTATATTTAACGGTATTCGATAAGCTAAAATTTATTATATAAGTAGTCTAGAGTAATTATATATTAATAAGAATTATAGCAT